>VOPJ01002214.1:72208-123356 GCA_014673585.1 Semibalanus balanoides
ATTTCTGATGCCTTACAGGTGAAAGACAATTAAAACCGATTAACAGTGATTTTTGGGATTCCTCCTAGCTGCCATAGTTTCCGAGATAATGGCAAGGTTTCCTGAAAATATCATGTTTTGACAAAAATATTTTTTGATGACGTCATTTGACCTTGAAGATAATGACCCAAGGTCACCAAAATTTGACAAAATAGAGTTCATTGTCGACCTTAGTCACACACCAAGTTTCATGTTTCTAGCTCTTATGGCAGCGGAGATCTGAAGGGGGGCCGAATAAGCCCCCCCCCCCGACAGATTCGTATACTTTTCATCCCTCCAGGAATAGGGTTAAGCGTTCCACACTTTTACCGACCTATACCGACCGGCACTTGGCAAGTACTTTCGGTCCTAATCAAACTGCGAGTTTTTCCCGTGCTGCTATATTACGCAATGGAGTGGAAAATATATTTCACGTTCTGCTTGTTTCGATGATATGCCCGTCGATTCTCTACAGGAGAATGCCATCTAAAAAGGTAAACCCTTGATTCCATACTCACTGGCAAACATATATCGTTATTTTGTCGACAAAAATAGTGTTGCATGACGTCAATTGAACGCTCTTACTCTCAAAGAACGGAGAACTAACATATTTATTTTTCAGAAAAGGTGTAAAATGTATAAACCATTGGGTATAAACGATTTGGGGGACAATATCTACAACCGTATTAAAGATATTAAGGAAATTTTGGATGGCGTTAGACTCTGCTATCCAGCAGGGCCTGGGCTGAAGGTCGGAGTCGATCTCGGAGTCGGAGTCGGAGTCGACTCCGGAGGGTCGGAGTCACCTGACAACCGATGGACTCCGCAGTCCTGGTTAAAGTTAACACATATTTTTGTTTCTATTATGAAATTAGTTACTTTTCAAGGTCTTTGCCTTTCTGGCCCCCTTGGATATGCCAGTGGCCAGAAAATATTGGGGCGAGAGCACTTTGGTCGGGGAAGACAAACTCAACATGGGGGACAAGGGCCACCCCAAAAGTACCTATATAAAACAACACCTATGCTCAATGCTGCACCCAAGCAAAAATGAAATTTGGGGATACTGAAAAGGCTCTGCTAACATCAACCAAAGAAAAAGGAAACAGCAAATCCAGGATCTTATGTTTGTATAAGAGAGATTCAGGAAGATTGGCTAATGATTCCATGAAATAAGTCATTGCCTGGATTGAGATGTTGATCACACCACTGCACTGATGAGACAAAGAAGCACATGAACAACAAAGAGCCTGTCTGGCCCATCCAAATGCACATCCACCCACAGCTCACTAAACATTAAAGAATACAATTTTCCACTAACTTCAATACTAATAATTGAATGCCTATGTTCAGCTGCTCTTGTCTTGTGTTGTGAAACAAATTGGGGGACAATATCAGCTGACATGCTGCATGCATGCATTGCAGTTCTTGGAGTGAGAGAGGTCTAAATCTTGCATCCTTTAGCCACCTTGGCTCAACCTGGCAAATGTTCTACTCATTACATTAAATCACCCTATAGGTGCTACACAATTACCTAGACTTACAAAATGGTGCATCAGTGGATTTGGCTTGTCCCTGTCTTGTGGTCAGCATATCGGGTCCTGATAACAATCAGGTTCACTGCCACTGTGAGCCTCAAATGAGATGCAAGCTCAGTCATAAACTGTGTATATTATGGACTTCAAAAGTTATATCGATGATGTACTAGGTTAATAATGCCTCCATTTTCCATTAAACATAGTTTAACATCCCCAGGTAAATGCAACTTAGATAGGTATGTTCTTAAGTCCAAAACATTCATGGTTTATCAGACTTAAATAATTGCAGAGGCAGTAATCCCTGGCCGTTACATTGACCCAATGAACCTGAAGGGTGGATGACATGACGGGAGTAAGTTGAGTCTATTGCTATTGATTCACCATCTTGCAAGTATTGATCTCAAACTCAAACTGCGAACTACCTACATCAAACTTGCTAATTATACTCACCTTGCACTGCAGACATGGTGTTCAGATGATAGAAGACTTTTTGCTGTGGGCCTGTGATTGTGACACAAGCTGGATCAGGATCACAGAACCCTGAGTGAATGAATGCAAATTATTACGACTTACAAGGATTTTGCCTTTCCTCTCCTCATTAGATATATCAAACACAATTGCACACAATATTTTCAATCACTTTTTTCTTATCTAGTTTCAGCGTGACATTAATGCCACTTTCTTGTTAAATAAGCCCCGAAATAAGCCATTTCACCATCAAGATGCACGACTTCTCAGACACGCGAGCGCGCGAAGCACATTGACATGTAAACAAATACTATTCGCTTACTAAATCACTGCATTATAGTAAGTAAAAACATACTCACAAAAGACGGGAAACCAATATTTTTTACCTTTTGCAACTGAAATTTTGCAAATAATAGCAGAAAATAAATATAAATGATTTTGGTTTCACCCTGATTTGTGATATCCCAACAAAATTGTGTATTTTTTGCATTGCACAAAGCTGACGAAACTTGTTGTGATTGGCCAAGAAAGGCAATTAACAGACGTAAATGCCGTTGATTGAAACTGATAAAAGTCCATTTTAAAATTTCAAATTTTTATTGTGAATATTTTTACAGCAAAAAAAACAACATTTTTTGCCCAATATTGATTGATCACTTTTTCAATAGGAAAGAGATAGGACACTTGTTTAGTGCCTTAGTGACTCGCGGGCAGACAGTGAAACACAGATCCTTGAATGTAAAAAAATACACTGATATAACCAGTGCTCAATATGACATCACAGATTCTAGTGTAAGATAGATAGATAGATAGATAGATGTACTTTTATTCCAGACATGAAGTCCATTTCCATCAGGTACCATTCAATCACACATCACATATCAGACATACCTCATACAACAAACAGACTATCATACAACATAAAAATTTACCTCTGTTACACTATGTTACACTATGTAAGATGTGCAAAGGTTTTTCTTAAAGACTAAATCGACATAATTTAAAGCACAAACATCATAACAAATATACAAATAATCCGTATCAAAACCAGCTAGCTTTGCTCCAAGTTGATTTTTTTGTTGTATTTCTGAACGTAGAAGGCAGAAGCAATGAAGAACATTTCGATCGATACTAGCAAGCAGATGGTCAGTGTTCAGTAGTGCTACATAGTTTCTGATAAACTTACCACAAAATGGTCCAATGGTAGCACTGTTCTATCGTGACATCACTGGCCCTATCAATTATTCAAAGAGTATTATTAGATTTAAAGCTATTTACTGTGCTGTTTCACTTTTTAGGACTAATACTCCTTGGAGTATTTGTGGTGTTTTATTTGTATTAAGGTCAGGATCAGAGTAGCTTCATCGCAAAACTTTGAGTGAGTTTTTCTAGGGGTGTGGCGTGGTGGCCAGCCCCATAGCGCTAATCAAGGCGTTAAAATCCTGCGAATCTGTGAAGGGCTTGACTCGTGCGAGAGCGATCCTAACTCAAATTCCTATGAGAAACCCCCTCCCCCCGGTGGTAATGCCCCTAGTCAGGGTTGTGGGTAATTAAATATAAATGTATTTATATCACTTCAATTGTGAAGGTATCACTGATACCATTCAAACAATTAATACCTATGCATTAGGTATGTCTGAGTCTGAGACCATATGGCATCCTTTCACTTTATGACATCACCTATTTTTTTGGTTCTTTATGGCTTTTGATAGCAATCACGATTGTGATCACTTTACCTGCACCAAGCTATACCTACATACCAGCTAACCCCCCCCCCTCCTACCCGCACCCAGCAATGCTGAGAATGCCTTTTCAACATTTTTCCTAAGCCAAAAGGCGGAGCGAGAAGAGCAGTCTTTGTTGGTCCTGTGCCAGACAGACTCACAAGCCAGGGGGCAGAGGACCCACATAGAAACGATCCACTTGCTCCACTGCAGCTCAGGAATAAACTTGTTGAGGTCCTTCGCTGGGTTGGGTTTACAGGTACAGTGATCAGAAGAAAACTTAGTGATTATGAGGCATGCAGCTCCAATTTGGTGACATCTTAGACTGTCATATGGCCCCAGGGCCTAGACTGAGGCCTGTTCAAATCAAACTGATGCTGGCCTCACTGTTAACCAATTTGCCATATGTTTTCTATCTACTCTTGGTCATACTGTCCTACTATTAATTTATGTTGCATTGTCACTTACCAGTATTATTTTAAGCACACCACCAGCTACAGTCATAAATTTGAAATTTGTATAAGTTCTTAGATGTGCTTATTCCAAATATGTTCTGCAGACTTGGTACAAATGTTTTGATATGATGGATTTTGAGATCAGGTCCCACTCAAACCAGAGCTTCTTGTGTGCAGCAGTTTATTGCAGTTTATGCAGGTGCAGTTTATGGCCCTGCATAAACTGCAAAATTTACTATTTAGCAGGGAAAACTTTGATGTCTTCCTATGACCCCCAGTGGCAGCAGCTTGCTGTGTGGCTGCTGCCACTGAAGAATGAAGAAGTTCCAATCTGTTACTCTTTGCAAGCTACAAAGCACCCTACAATCATTGTTTAAAGCCAATGACTTCATCATGGCAAAAGGGAATGTGGTTATGACTTATATCAGCACTATCACATCCACATGCTTAGAAATAAAGGGCTTCCATCTATTGTGATAAGGAAGGCACGTCCTCTGTTTCATCCAGCTGCAAAGTACCTATTCTACTTTGAATTTAACCTGAATCATAATGTTTAATAACATGCATTTCAACACCACAAACTTACATAGCACACCAACATCATTGCTGCATTGAATGCACAAGCATCTTTTCCAAGTGTCTTCCTGGCAGCCAAACTGTTAGGTTTTATAAATGCCTTAAAGTAGTTTTCTGTGGTATTTGCAAGAGGTGATGTACAGATACTATAATACGCCCCATAAATCGCTGCATGACTGTTTTGTCTAACTCGTTCTGAGTCGCAGCATCTCTGAGGATGGGAAGCACGGCGGTAGCCCGGCTGGACGCCAAGGTATGCCAGGGACAAAAGATTCTGGCACAGCTGCAGTCACTTCGCTCCATCGAGGGATC
The DNA here is from genome assembly GCA_014673585.1 of Semibalanus balanoides. Taxonomy (NCBI): domain Eukaryota; kingdom Metazoa; phylum Arthropoda; class Thecostraca; order Balanomorpha; family Balanidae; genus Semibalanus; species Semibalanus balanoides. Next base: position 77,297 of record VOPJ01002214.1, read on the forward strand.
CGACAAGCTGGCGCGCAAGGTCAGCGCCGAGCTCAAGTTCCTGCAGAAGCTGCAGCGCAAGCCGCACACGCTCAAGGAGGACCACCTGCGCAGCAGCAACATGGAGAGCCTGCAGGCGATCGCAGACACGCTGCTGGCCGCCGAGGACGTGGTGGCCGTGCTGGCCGCCTTCAGCTGCCCGGAGAGCGGTGAGCGAGTCGTGGTGGACGTGGTGGCCGCTGGAGGAGCAGAGTGGGTGAAGGTGATCTCGCGGAACCCGGCGGCGCTGCAGCGGGTCTCACTTGGCCAGGGCGAGTTCGGCCAGCGATCCACACAGGAGCAGGCTGAACGCTACCGGGCAGTGGCAGACGGAAACCGGCACTACTTCCGGCCGCCGGCCGTCCGGTTCGTGTTCTCAGCCGGCGTCGGCAGGAGGCTGGCCGAGCGGCTCCAGGCCCGCGGAGTCCGAGTCTCCGGGGAGTGTATCGACGACGATCGGCTCGGCGTGGCGAATGACGGCTCGGACGACTCGGAGTCAGAGTCCAGCGGTGACGAGGGAGACGCTGAGGTGGAGTCCCGACAGAGTCCTGACGGGGATGTGACTGCCGCGGCCGCCGCCGCCGCCGCTGCGCTCGGCACTCTCTCGTCCGACTCCGGCCTGAACCTGGACGTGACGGCCATGCTGGCGTACGTGTCGAACCTGACCAACGGCCACAGCCACGCGTTCTTCTCCGAGAAGGTGCTGGCGCAGCAGGCCGCCTGGGAGCGGGAGACGCCTGTGAAGCCGGCCCTGGACCGTCTGTTCGCCGGCCGCCAGCTGGTCTGCTGCTGCTCTGCCAAGCGCGCCTTCGTCTCCATAGTGAACACGGTGGGCGGGCCGAGCGAGCAGGCGCGGGCCAACCAGCTGCTGACGAGGATCCGCGTGGTGGAGGACCTGACGGCGCCGGCCACCGCGCTGCTCGAGATGCGCGGCAAGGTGCGCGGCCGCTCCGAGGCTGTGTTCGGCACTGGCGAGGCGCTGCGCATCCCCACCGTCACGGCCAACACGGGCTTTGTGCGCGCCGCCGCTGGACAGGGTGTGAAGCTGACGGCGCTCACTCACGGCTCCCGCGCGCTGACCGAGGCCAAGGAGCGGCCGGCGGAGGCGGCGCTGGACGGTGGTCTGTCCGCAGTGAAGGCTGTGACGTCACCCGCGGCCGGGGTGGAGCTTACGCAGAAAGACTGTGAAACGACGTCGGACGAAGGAATCTCGAGCGGGGAGCAGAGCTCACTGAGTTCTGGCTCTGACGAAGACGAGCCGGTGACGAACTTAGCCGGTGTTGCGGCGCCACTGCCGCAGCATGCTCCGCTTCCCGTGTGCTAGGCGGAGGTCCAGGCAGATGCTGGGTGTGCTAGGCGGAGGTCAGGGCTAGCCTCCTTGACACTGTTGCAATGCCTTGCGACTTGCGAGTATCAAGCCGAATATTCGATGAAAACGCACCGTCTTTATTTTCAGATCGAGCCAGAGTAGATGCGTCAACAGATCATGGAAGATGATTCTGAATCTGACGAGTATGAGTTCGCCAAGTGCAACATAGCGCTGTTGAAGGAGACAATTCGTGAACTACGTGTTAGTGATGTAAGCGTCACGGCTCGGAAGGACTGGCCACTGCTGGTGTGCCCTGAGGATGACTGGAATGAGCCGACTGAGAGTGAACCCGTATCTCATGTGGCCGCCTCGCCCACGGCGCCTACCAGGAAACGCTCCCTGACCGCCGGCTCCGGCTCCAACGTCAAACGGGCCCGCCGGCTCTCCGCACCGCTGTCTGACCCAGAGGACTCCCCTGCGGACACCGTCTGCAGCCCGCCTCCCCCGCCGTCCCCGGCTCCGGCCAGTCCTGCAGCCCGCCCTCCGTCACCGGCCACCCCGGCCGCCGTCCGGGCCGACTCCGACCTGCCGCCGCCGCCCTGCAGCAGTGAGCTGACCATGACCGTCCCGGCGGGAGCGGCGGCGGCAGACGCGCCGCAGGACGGCCTGCTGTCGGCGGCGGACGTGGCGCGGCTGGTGACGCTCCCGGCGCAGCAGCTGACGGAGCAGCTGCGGCAGGGTGGACCCCTGCGGCTGGAGCCGAACCTGGTCCGCGTGGCGGCCGCCGAGACGCTGGATCCACCGACGGCAGCGCTCTGGCTGGAGCACGTACTCACGCCTAAGGTGAGGGAGAGCAGGGCGGGGCGACGTCATAGGGGGTGGCAAGACTTTGGGATGGGTTCTACCACTGAGGTTCTAGTCCACAATGTGCTCAGGGGGATGCGACTAGCCGCTTGAAGGGGACAATGACCAGACACTGCTGATCTCAGAAATTATGTAACCGATCTGGGTAATTCCTTCTCCATTCGATCCGGCGTGATCCAAAAGAGATCGAAAAGTCCTGAGTTTTATCCATTTTTGTCTAATTTAAGTGGATCAAATTTGATCAAAACGTTTTTTGCGGTTTTGGGCCAATTTGGTTAATTTTAAGTGGACCCAGCTGTATAAAATCATAAGCAACACTCTTTTGGACCACGACGGAACGAATGGCGAAGAAATGACCCAGATCGGTCACATAGTTTCTGAGCATCAGCAGTGTGTGGTCATTGTCCCCGGGAAGACACTGCTGAGTGCTGATGGTCAGAAACTATGTGACCGATCTAGGTCATTTCTTCAGCATTCGATCCGGCGTGGTCCAAAAGAGTGTTGCTTTATATTTTATCCAGATTGGTCCACTCTAATTGAACTAAATTAGACCAAAATCACCATAAAACGTTTTGATCAAATTCGGTCCACTTAAATTGGACCAAAATGGATCAAACTCAGGACGACACTCTTTGGACTACGCTGGATCGAATGGTAAAGAAATTACCCAGATCGGTCACATAGTTTCTGAGATCAGCAGTGTCTGGCCATTGTCCCCTGCAAGGGGCTAGTCGTATTCGCTCAGGGTGTCTGGGTGTAGTGCTATTTTGGAGTCGTGGGGATTCGGTATTGGAACTTGGAGTTGCCGTTAAAACGAAGATTGCTGCGTTAATTTTGTATAATCATATTATACTTTAGCAAAGTTATTGTTCTATGCTCATATGCTAAAAATGTTTGTCCATACATCTGGTTGATAATTGATGTGCGACTCGACATGACGTTACCGTTCTCCTCCAGCTGCTGTCCGGTGAGATGCCCTCGGCGGAGCTGGTGTCGGCTGTGGTTGGGCTGGCCGGCCGCCACCCGGACCCCGTCATAGAGCACTGCCTGCTGCCGCTGTCGGCCGGAGACCGTCTGACCTGCGATGACCTGGTGCTGAGACTGGTCACCGACGGTCTACAGACCTCTCACCAGGCACATCTGATCAGGTCAGTCATGGTCTGACGGTCTGATCCGGCACTGCAGCTGGCTGGCCAGTGTTGGCTAGCCAGCTGTGGTGCCGTCTCGTTACCTGGTCTCCTGTCACTCCGTATTTCTCCACTCGGAGTTCTTGTGACAGAATCGGTGGTCTTTTTTACTTACGAATGCGTTCTCTGGATCGCAACGTTAGTATGTTTGTGTGTGACGATTACAAACTACTCTTCTCTCATGACTGTAATGACTAACCTATAGGTACGTGAGTTCTGAGTCTGACATAAGTCGACCATAAACGCCAACGCTACTTTCCATTCCGTTGTCTGACATGTGCTTCCTGCCCTGCCTCCACAGACGGCTGTGTGGCCGGCCGCTGTCCGCTGCCGCCGTCTCTCTCCCGTCTGTCTGACGTGTGTTCCCCGCTCACAGCGGTCTGTGTGGGCCGGCTTGTCCGGCTGGCGTCTCTCTCCGTCTGTTCTACGTGTGTGCCCGCCTCCACAACAGATACGGTGTTCGGCGCGCTGTCGCTGCGGCCGTCTCTCTCGTACTGGCGACGTGTAGTCCTGCTACGACGAGTGTGGCCGGCCGCGTCGCTGCAGCCGTTCTCTTCTGATCTGTGTCCCTATACGGGTGTAAGCTGCTCACAGATCGCTGTGCTGGCAGGCGTGTCCGCTGCCCGCGTTCTCTCCACGTCTGTCTGACGTGTGTCCTGCTCATACGGACGGCTGTGTGGCCGGCGCTGTGCTGCGCGTTCTCCGTCTGTCTGACGTGTGTCCTGTCCAACAGGCTGTGTGGCGGATCGCTGTCCGCGCCGCGTTCTCTCCGTCTGTCTGACGTGTGTCCCTGCCTCCACAAGACGCTGTGTGGCGCCGCTGTCGCCTGCCCGCCGTATCCTCCGTCTGTCCTGCGCTGTGTCCCTGCCAGAGACGGCTGTGTTGCGGGCACGCTGCCGCTGCGGTCTTCTCACGTCTTCCGTCTGAACGGTGTTCCTGCTTCCACAGACGCTGTGTGGACCGGTCCGCTGTCGCTGTCGCGTTCTACCCGTCTGTCTGACGTTGTGTCTCTCAAGACGGGCTGTAGTGGCGCCAGCTGTCGCTGCCGGCCGTTCTTCTTTTTGCTCGTCTTTGTCTGACGTTGTGTTTGCTCACAGCGGCTGGTGCCCGGCGATGTCCGCTGCGCGTCATTTCCGTCTGTCTGACGTTGTGTCGCCTCCACAGACGGCTGTGTGCCGGCGCTGTCCGCTGTCAGCGTCGCTCTGCCGGATCTGTCTGACGTGTGTCCCTGCTCCAAGACGGCTGTGTTGGCCGGTCGTGTCGCGTCGCGTCTCTACTCCCGTCTTGTTGCGTTGTCCCGCTCCACACGGCTGTGTGGCTGGCGCTTGTCCCTGCATGCCGTTCTATCACCTGTCTGATTCGACGTGTGTCCTAGCCTACAACAGACGGTGTGTGGCGGCGCTGTCGCTGTCGCGCTCTCTCGTCTGTTGACGTGTGTCCCTGCTCACAGAGTGTGTGGCCGGCGTGTCGCTGCGCCGTCTCTTCCTGCTCTTCCTCTGCCGTCGCCCGTGATGCTGACCTGGCAGCCGGTCGACAGCTCGGGGGTCGCCGCGATGAGGCACACACCGGCCCTCAGGATGCCTTCGCCGCCTCCGACGCTGGTGATGGTTCAGCGACCGGGCGGCTGGCTGGAGCAGAAGGACATTGGGCGGACTAGAGGCGGCCGCGCCGAAGCGGAGAAAGAGCATTCAGACGGGCCGTCCAGGCGGCACTCAGGAGGCTGCAGTGACTCTCTGGGCGGCGCTCAGGAGGCTGCAGTGACTGGGCGGCGCTCAGGAGGCTGGCGTGAATCTAGTCAGTGACTGGGCGGTGCTGAGGGGTTTGCAGTGACTGGGCGGTTATCAGGAGGCTGCAGTGACTGTTCAGTGACCGGGCGGTGCTGAGCAGTTTGCAGTGACTCTACATATTTTCTACTTCAAATTAAAACAAGTGAAGTTCAAATTGAAACAAGTGAAGTTCAAATTAAAGTATGCGAATGCGAAGTGCAAATTAAAAAGGCGAGCTTCAATTTAAAATAGCTGAAATAAAAAATAAGTGAACTTCAAATTAAAACCATTTACTAAGCACATGCAGAGCCGCGAAAGCATCGGCTATATATACCATGAACCCGCGTGTAATGTTATTGCAGACGCAATTCACATTGGTATTTACATTCAGTGTGCTGTGTATGAATGGAAGATGGGCAAATGTTGATGCCCAGCGCCAAAGTTCAGGTTTATTGCTGAAGTGAAGTGGCGACGGAGGATTGCCGAGGGACTGATAGCGACTCTGGCGCAGTGTTCTTTGTACGTGCGACCGGACGTTATAGGTAGTCCTCACCGTGTCTCAGTTTGTCGACAGGCTGACAATCATGCAGTTCCAGTGGTATGAGCAGCGTCGAGGTTTTCAAGGCGCACCAAAGGCTCACAGTGATCGCAATTCCAGCTGTCACGGGCTCGTCCATGTTGGCGTTGGAGGCATCCTATGGATGCATTGATGTTGGAAAGACACGTGTGTATGGTATAAGCGAAGAAACGTTTCCATGGGATTGGTGGTATGTTGAATTGTGGTGGGTCGTCTCCTGGCTCTAGGAATACCTCATAATAAGCTCGCATAAGCTCGCATAGTTATGTCCTATAGGCCGCCACGTGCTGGTTCTTTGGTTTGTGTTGTATTTGGCGCATTGAGATTGGCTTTCACTGTGTTGTGGGCATATAGGCACAGAAGGTAACATAGGGGTGAATTAGGGTGCGGTAGGTGGGCCAGAAGCACGTGCTTCAGTGCAAAGTTGTGTGACAAAATACACTTGACAATAACGCGTTGTTTGGATGGAATTGCATTAGATGTGTGCCACCAAGATTCTGAGGCGTCTTTCGTCCGGAAGGATCGCCACGTGTGGGGGCCAGCTGTTTGTGAACAGTGTTTTGTTGCTGTCATCGTTGTTCCCTCCTCCGGCTGCTTATACAGCGTAGCCGAGACGGCTCTGGAGACGCCACTACGTTGCTGCGTCGAGCTTCAGCTGTAGATGGCCGATGGGTGGATATTTGACAGGAGGTTGAGCCGGAGCTGCAGATGGGCCGGGCACCGCAGTAGAGAATGCCGCGGCGTGTCGGCCTCCTCGCGGCACAGCGGGCAGAGACCCGCCCTGCAGCCCAGCTGGTCACACTGGGCGCAGTTTGGCTGCGGACTCCGGCCGATCCTGTGCACGGACCGTTCTCGCCGCTATTTCCGATCGTACACGATCTCGGTGCCTAAAATCGAATATCGTTAGTTGTACCGATTAATTTAGGAATGGTGGCTATGAGATTGTTAGCGAGAAAGCGCACCTCTGCCGCCCCCGCTGCTGGATGCTCTCCCTGTCACCGTTTATGGCGCCACATGATACGTTTGCGATGCTTCGACTCTCACGCCCACGTGTTCGATGTCCTGGTTCCCGCGACTACGTGCGATGTCACGCACAGGGGCCGGGAGTGGGACGGCGCCGCCACACGCGGGGGTCGACCACCAGACTCCACCGATTTCGCGACTGACGCAGTTGCCGAAGATCACTGAGTGTGCGGCGAGACGTTCTACGCCGCCACTCAACGTTTTCTCCTGCCATCTTTATCAGTAAGATAATCCTCTACTCTTCAACAAGCCCTTCTTATCTGCAACATAATCATCTACTCTTCAGCAAGCCCTTATTATCTGCAGCATAATCCTCTATTCTTCAACAAGCCCTTCAACTCTATCTCCGCCGATGGTCCTCCGGAATTCTACAAACAATTATCACGAACAGAGGTGTTGCGACTTGGTGACTGTTGGCCGTTAGGCAATATATCGTCAGCGCCTCACCACCGACCTAGGCAGGGAAGCCGAAAGCCTCTGCGGGAAAACAGACCCGAACCCAGAACTCGTGGATGCCAAACCGAACGATCTAACAACTTCGCAGATATCGGTTACTCGCTGAGATAACTAGCTTTTATTGAGCAGTCCAACTCCGCAGAAGTCTGGTTTCAATAATGTGTTGCAATCCACCACAGCTTTTTCACTGACGGCCCTACGTAGCATAAGAACGTCCACGTAGGTCCACGTAGCATAAGAAACTCCATGTCACCAATACGTATATGTATTAGTTCTCTCGGGTGTCGACAGGCGGCGCCAGCGGCGGCCGCCAAACAATCCGCATCTCTCAAATAGTACTGGTAATAGCTATATGGCATAAACAATGAGAATGTGCTGCGAAGGCTGCCACTGGTCGCCGGTAACGAGATAACTGTACACGCAACTCACACACAACTCCACTTTGTACAAGCACAAAATAATCTGACAAAGAGCGGGTGAAAAACACTCAAATGGTCGCTCGTCTCACTCACAACTCCATACAAAACTATGGCGGCAGAGAGCGGCTGAGGGCGCGGCGGGCGCTGCCGGCCCGCGACAGCGAATCGCAATAGAGCGAACACGAGCCGCGGCCTCTGCGGCTGCGTCAGCTCGCCTGGGAAGACTCTGGCGCGGCGCGAACGCGGTCCTGAACAGCGAGCGGCTGCCGAGGGGCGCCGCTCGCGGGAATATCACAGCGCCGACAGCGGGGGAACGCGGCGGGTGTCGGAATGTGAGTACGGAGCGACCGGTCGGGCCAGGTAGACCCCGTGACCCCGGCCCGGTGTGTGTGTAGTGAGGTCGCCACGGCGCGCGCGGCAGACTGCGCGGGTATCGCTCCCGTCGCGGGCTGCGATAGCGGGAGGATACGCGCGCGGCTGCGGCGCGACAGGCGCGCTGGGTGACATCTCCAATAACACAGTGTGGAGGAAACAGCCGCCAGAAGCCGCAAATAGCGCGCTGAGTAGCTCGAGTGAAGCGCTGCTCAGATCGCAGAGAGTGGTCTGGGACAGACTCTCAGTGGGCCCAGGGACCGTGACTGGCTCCACGCTGAGTGCTGACGAGTGTCTCAGCTGCTCTGAGTCATCAGAGCGACTGTCCTCCGATCAGTGACGCCGGCACAGCCACTCCTCCGCGGCTGACAGTGATGTCACCACATCCAGGTTAGCCCGCGGCCGGCTGACGTCAGGTGAGATAGTTGTCCCTCTGCTGGGTGACGGGCAGCTGTGGTGGCGGCGAGTCGTCGTTCTTCGCCCGCCGGGGCCGCTCCATCGTGGCCAGCGCCTCCACTGCAAAACACACAGCAGCCGTCAGTATCGGCAGGGCATACTCATTAATCACGTCACTGACATGTTCCTAGTCGGAGTGATCAGAAGACTTATTCTGTCATGCAGTTAATTTGCAAAGAAGCTTGACAACTCCAGGTACGTTTTAAATGCGGCATAAAGGAACAGCTATGGGCGGCATGTGACCTTAGTTGTCGGCCCGCCCTTAAACCCCAATCATCATCAAAGGAACAGCTAACCTTTCTGACTGGGCCTTTTCGCCATGAAAAATAATGTTAACCGCTAGAGGAATTCACATTTAATTACACCGTGGATCTCTACTGTTTGCAACAAAACTGCACATATATCCTGGGAAAAGTTGCCACCACGTCACAGCGGCTGGGCGTGCCGGTACATACCTGCTTCTGACTTGGCATGCGGTGTCGGTGTCTAGTGTACTGCCGTCGAGACTGCAACAGACGGGGAATGCGTGAGGCATGCATGAGACTGAGTCTGTGTTGTGACTGCCGCAGTCACTGACGGGCAACACAGAGACACAAGCAGGCGGTACTGAGGCAGGGCCATAAAGCTGAATCAGCGAACCTACGCACTCGTGTGTAGGATCGCCGATTGAGTTTCATGGAACTGGTCCCAGGTGGTAAGGGTACATTAATGGCTACTACTCTACGGATCAGGCACTGCGGTGGACACAAATAGCGTGAAGTGGCAGCACAAAGCGGGGTCAACGCACGTGGAAGCTGCACTCAAGCCTACGTAACAATCCGAGTACTTCGGCTAAATGCGTGGAGCAAGCAGCAATCGCGAAACCGATGACTACATTTTGTCATGCTTATACGGTGCCTGGTTCCAATATGCGCAGTTAAAATAACCTTTAGTTCGTTAAACTGTGAAGATGTGCACTACGACAAGGGAACCGTGGCATGACTGAGAAAGGCGTATAGAGTGACTCGTGGGCAGATGGCGTGACTAGGCTTGAATGACTGGGATAATTCCGTGATTGAACCGAACCAGCTGGCGTGACTCGGATGTTACATAACTAGACAAGTGACTGACATGTGACTGAACTATCCGGTTGACAAAGCGTGACTGGACCAGTGCAGCCTGGTGACACATGGCGTGACCCGGTCGTGCATCACACAGTCACAGCGCCCATGCAGCAGCAGCGGCCGGCGGGGGCGGCGGCACAGCACACTCACCGGCGACCCGTTTACTCTTCTCAGTGACCTGTCTCGCCAGGATCTCGTTCAGCTGCAGGATGTGGGCCCGCTGCAGCTTCTCAGTGACCACCGAGCCGCGCGGCGACGGACCGCGGTGCTCTGCCCGACAGACGGACGCGTGTGTCAGTCACATCATCAGACTACACATCAGGGTGTGTAGCGTGACGGCCCAGTGTCAGCCTCAGTCAGTAGAGGGGCGTCCTTCAGTGGCACAAGAGCGAATATACGCACATACTTACATCTTAGCTATAATTGTGCAATGACCACGTGTGCTAAAATATTAATTGATGCGACCCCACCGTGGCCCGTCACAGAAGGCGTTAAGTTCTTTACGTGTTCTGACGTCAGCTGCAAACTATGTTTACCAGTGTGGCTTCACTGCATCTGAGAGAGCTGCCCGGGGTTCTCACCGGCGGTCCCGATCGAGTCGAGGAAGCCGGTACTCTGGGTGAGCATCTTCCTAATGGAGGCGGCTTTCCTGCTCCGGTGGAGGCGCTCCTCTACCGACAGTGGCTCCACCTCCTGACAAACACGGGACAACGGAACAACGTCAGCGGCTCTACCTCCTGACAAACACGGGACAACGGAACAACGTCAGCGGCTCCACCTCCTGACAAACAGGGGATAACGGGGGACGTCAGCGGCTCCACCTCCTGACAAACACGGGACAACGGGGGACGTCAGCGGCTCCACCTCCTGACAAACGGGACAACGGGGGACGTCAGTGGCTCCACCTCCTGACAAACACGGGACAACGGGGGACGTCAGCGGCTCCACCTCCTGACAAACACAGGACAACGGGGACGTCAGGTGATGCTGGAGACCGAGAGACCCTGGATCTAGAACCCGAAACGACAGTGACACACAACGACTACACTGTGCTAAATAACACATGACGTGGTACGTACCGGAAAATAAAGTTCGTTGTTAACAAATTGCATATATGCTGAGAAACATGGACTCTCATATAATTATAAAGTATCAGACGACAGACATGATAGTTGTATCCGCAAACAATGTCAATTCAAATTTCAAAGCAAGTTCCTATAAAACAGACGTTTCGACAAACAGTGTCTTCGTCAGTGCTAATGGTACATATATAAGTTATCAATCACATTAGTTCAGATATTTGAGTCAAACAATCACATTATTTAAGATATTTAAGTCAAACAATCACATCAGCTTCAGGCAAACTGACCATCAACGTGACCATCAGCTTCAATTTGCCTGAAGCAGATGTGATTGTTTGACTTCAATATCTTAAATAATGTGATTGTTTGACTCAAGTATCTGAACTAATGTGATTGCTAGCTTATATATGTACCATTAGCACTGACGAAGACACTCTATTTGTCGAAACGTCTGTTTTATAGGAACTTGCTTTGAATTGACATTGTTTGCGAATACAATTATGGACCCTCCTTTCAGGACAGTTTGTGTGTCCTGACCAGCACTCTGGCAGACTACTGAATACCGAGTACGAACTACTGACCAGTTCAGGGACGTATCGCTCCGGTATATGGATTTTCTGCGGCGTGCCGAGCAGCGTATCGATGGTGTCGGCGTCAAACCGCGGGTCGATTCGGGTCATCGAGGACTTCACCACGTCCGGGGTGCTGCCCGCCTCACCTAGCACCCGCGCCATGTCCATGTCGTCAGCGGAGCGGTTCAGCTGCCGGCCAGAGGTCAGGTCAGGGGTCAGACAGACGCTGGGTACAGCTGGGTGATAGCGACTGACAGTCGTATGCCACCTGGGAGCCCCAGAGTGTGTCCTCACATGAACTAATCCACGATAGGAATCGAGCAAATACAAGTTGCTACTTACTGTACTTTCGACAAGGCTATGGCTCTAGCTATCTCACAGCCACTCAAGCGCATGCAATCAAACCGAAGCATGCCAAGCACACATGCATTGGACAACATAAGTCACAAACACGAATCATTCCCGAGACACTAACCCCTCGGCCCTCAATGCCACCTAGCGTCATGACCCCCATCAGTCTCTCCCGCCAGCTCGCCTTCTTCAGGTGCATACCAGTTTCCGTGACGGCGGCGCGGCCTCGTGCCTGACCGGCCGGCTGCTACTGATGGTAAAGTGGCGTCTCTTTGGCCGCGGCTGGGGCCGCCGGTACTGCTCCGAGTCCTGCAGCTCCTCCACGATGCGGCGCGCCGCGTCCGATTTGAACACGGGTGACACCTGCACGTCCTGGGAGCTGCTGCCCTTGGCGTCCAGGCTGGAGGGCGCCGAGATGCCGTCCGCGGCGGCGGTGGTGGTGGGGTTCAGACCGGCCAGGCTTGGGCTGGAGCCGAACAGTCGCTCGTGCGCCGACAGACGGTCTTGGGACGCAGACTGGATCGTGCCAGGGGAGGTGACAGTGAGGTCAGTGGACGGTGCTACACACCAACAGCTCACAGCGGTGGGTGCAGAAGACGAGCCCGATAGAGCAGAATGGACGACTCAGCACGTTGGAAGTCGAAAATATCGTTAATCAGAGCAATTAGCAAAGGAATACAAAACAAAATCGAAAGCTTTAAATGACCGTGGTTCTAAGATTATCATGCATTTGTTCAATGTAGATTACAATGTGCGTAGGTTCGTCTTGTCTGCTCTGTCAAGCTCGTCCACGGTAACAACATCTGCACATCACGCGTGCAGACCGCAGCCTTTGAAGATGCGGTTACAACAGATAACTACTGCGGGTGGCGATACAAACAATGAGGGCAGTTAAACTGGTCTGCAGGGAAGCAGCTCCGAGGAGCTGACGGGTACTACAGCCGCCCGTATACTACAGAATGGCCATACCGCAACAGGTGTCTGCAGGGTACAGCTTCCCGAGTGAGCTGGGCGGGTACTAATCAAGCCGCACCGTAAATTAGACCGACAGAAATGGCCATCACCGGCAACAGGTGTCTGCAGGTAGCAGCTTTCCCTGCAGGTAAGCTGGCGGTTTGAAATACAGAGAGGCGCCTGGTAACTAACATGAATGGACCATAACCTAACAGGTGAACACACACACCTCAGAATGGACGCACATAAAGCCATGACATGAAACGACAAAAATGATCGTGGTACACAAGCATGCATCAAACAAAGCCCAATATTATAGCAGGCAGCACTCATTCCGGCAGGTCACTGATGTCCGCAACATGAACGTGAAAGCACTCACCCGGTCCACCATGCGCTTCAGCATGTGGTGCCTGAAGTTGGGTATCCTGCTGATGGCGTCTTGTGCCGTCTTCTGGCGGCGGTCGTAGCCACGCGGCAGCGAGAGCGCGCGCCGGAACTGCGACAGCACCGCGTCCTGCTCGATGATGTCCTCTGGCGACTCATCGTCGCACTCCTGGTTCTCGGCCTCGCCAACAGATGTCAGCTCGGTCTCGTCCGTCCCGCGCCGGGTCTTGTCTTTCTGCCGCAACTGTGACTCGCGTTTCACGATGCGCACGGTCTTTATTTCCAAAGGCTTCTCTTTTGGAATGATTCCTGGAATAATCAATCAAACCATTCAGGAAAAAATAAAAGGTTCGTCGATAGATATATGAGTTGTGTTTGTAATTGTAACGTCTTCGCTAGAGTAACAGTGAACGAGAATGAACAATATGTCCTGAAGAGGTCTATACAGAAACATCGTACATAAAACGATAGGGATCATAAAACTCAGGTCCATGAGAAGTACGTTGTTCTCACCGTAAAAGCGCTGCATCCTCTCGTCGGCCTCTGACAGCTCCTGCGGCTCGTCGGTGCCGTCCCTGACCTGCCCGGGCCCGGTCTCCACGGCAGACGGCGGCGCCTCGCGGCCGTCGGCGAGTCCCACACGCGCCTGGCCCCCACTCAGCGACACGTTCATGTAGTTTTGTCGAGCCTGGGAGCGCGGTGCAGGGGCGCCAAGCTGGTGCACGCCGGCCAGGTGGCCCGGGGCAGCCGGTCCTCCCTCTCCTCCCGGCTGGTGGTGGTCCGCGGGCAGCGCGGGTCCACCGGGGCCGCGATGGTCGGACCGCAGGGCAGGGGGAGGACCGGGTCGGCTGCCTGCGGGGTCACCAGTCCGACGAAACCCCAGCTGCTGCTGCTGTGGTTGTTGTTGATGGTGCTGTTGTTGTTGGTGTTGTTGATATTGTTGCTGTTGTTGATGGTGGGGTAGTTTGTGGTGTGGGTGGTCGTTGTTGGGCTGGCGAAACCCCGGCTGTTGGTGGCCATCCGCCGGTCGACGAAACGACTCGTCTGCGGGGGGAGGTCGAAAGCCCTGCTGCTGGTCCCCGTACCCGGCTCCTGGCTTCTGCTCGCCGCCGTGGTAGCCATAGTGTGGCTCCCCGGAGCGAAAGTCGCGCTGCTCGCTGGGACGAAACCCCTGCTGGTCTTTGGAGCGAAACTCGCGCTGGTCGTAAGGCCGAAATCCCTGCTGCTGCTCCCGGTGGCGAAATTTCTCCTGGTCTCCGCTGTCTCGGTACACAGGCTGCTGCTGTGTGCCGGCCGGCCGCGGTGCCGACTGCTGGGTGACGGGGCCTGGTGAGCGGCCCCTGTGGCGCTCCTCAGTCGGAGGGTACCCAGCACCGGCCGGGTAGCCGCCGTGGCTGCTGTGGCTCCGCACCGCTGACGGGTGGCGCGGCTGCTGCTGCGGCGGCCGGCCCGTCTCCGGCTCGTACCAGGCAGGCAGCGGTGGTCTCTCGGCCGGCCTCTCCTGGCCGGGGCCGGGCCGGGAGCGGGCCGGGTCCGGCGGGGACGGGTACCAGCCGCGCTGTGGCGGCTGCGGCGGCTGTGACGGGTGCTGTGGGTGCGTCCCGTGGACCGCGGAGGGCCGCTGTGGCCCGCCGGTGGAGCGGTACTCGTGGTGCTCGCCGCGGGGCTGGCCGCGGCTGGCCGGTCTGCTGTGCAGCTCCTCGTGCCGCGCCGGCCCGCCCGGCTGCTGCTGACCGCCCGCCACCGCCTGGTAGCTCTGGTAGTCGCTGGTCCGCGACTGGCTGGTGCGGCTCTCGCTGGTCTCTCTCCAGACCTTCTGCTGCTGGCTGACCCGCTCCTGGAGACCGGAATACTCGTTCTTCCGCACCTGAGCGACGTGATGCTCACTGCCGCGAACCATGCCGTTCTTGTTGTCAGTGATGTGCGCGTGGGAGACCTGGTACTCGGCGGTCCGCTCCTGAGTACCGTGGTACTCGATCGTCTGCGTCTGCACTCCCTGTTTCTCTCGGCTCTGCACACTGCCGTACCCGACAGTCTGCGTCTGGGCGCCGTGGTACTCTGCCTCCCTCCCACGGTACTCTGCCTCCCTGCCGGAGTGCTCCCCGCCCCTCTGGCCAGGGCTCTCTGTAGTGTGGAGGTCGCGCGGCGCCAGCTGGCTGGCAGGCCAGCTGCGGGGTAGAGTGTCGGAGCTGGCCGGCCCGTCCGGCTGCACCAGCGACTGGTGACTGTTGTCGGTCGGTGAGCTGCTGTTCAGGCCGCTGTCCAGCGACACCTTGTCGCCGGCGGCCGGGTCGTCGGTGCCGATGATGGGAGGTGAAGGGTCGCGCGGCGCCGGGCCGGACGCGTGTCGCCGTCGCTCAGAGGCCGCCTTGGACGGCCGCGCTGGCAGTGTGTGGTGGCCGCTCGGAGCCGGCGGCGGAGGCGCCTCGTGGCCACGAATCAGCGGCTGTGGGGGAGGTCAGACAGTGATTAGTGGACAGAGTACGGCACAGTGACGGAACAGAAGCAGATCGAAAACGGCGAAACAGTTCAGGTGAAACAGAACAGATAATGAAGCCACGGGGAAGCCGCATAATGAGCGCCCACGTCTCCAATTAGCTAGCAATCGATGCCAAATACAGTCATCACATCTCCACTGAAAACACCAGCTCTGTGTAGCTCACCTGGTGATCGTAGTGTGTGTTGACGAAGAGCGGCTGGTCCTTGTCGAAGGCTGCGGCTCGTCCGCCAGCCACCGTCACCATCGAGTCGAGGTCGGTCTCGATCCAGCTCTGGTGGTGTCGCCGCCGCGAGGAAGCCGGCTCCCCAGGCTGGGTGAGTGCCGACACCTGACGACTCAGCTCCTGACGCTTCACGTTCAGGTCGTCTATCAGACCCTGTACCCGCAGCAGCTCCGTCTCCAGAGCACGCACCTGCCGAGCACAAAGGTCACGGTGGTTAGTGGTTACAGGAGGTCAGTGCATCAAATGGTATGGAGTGTAATCATGAAAACAACGACGTAAAATAATTAGCTTTTATATTAATATCAGTAGCAACAATGCTCTGAAAAGCAGAAATAATATATATTTCATTGTATAGGAAATACAATGAATATTCGGCGATATTAATTAATCCGGTGATTTGCAGCAGAGCCCCAGCAGACCGTTACACCATTCTGCTCGGCCAGCCGGAGTGGCGCCACAGTCGACTCCAGTGAACAGCCGTCCTGTGACAACCCACCCTGCTCGGCCGGCCGGAGTGGCTCCACAGTCGACTCCATTGGGCGCCCGTCCTGTGACCCGTACCTCCTGGCTACGGAGCGTCTCTGGTCCGGCGTTCTCCGTCATCACCGACTGCAGCCGCTGGCGCAGCAGCATCATCATCTCCCGCTCCAGCCGGCTGTTCTCAGCACCAGTGTCCTCCAGACTCTGAACATGGCCAGCAGATCTCACGTTAGAGAAGAAACTTGGATGGAGAAACACAATACATTTGTATGACACTCACCAGGAAGCACAATGTAATAGCAAAATGCTGAATACATTCATATTGCTAATAATAAAAAAGCGAATCAAACTGATTAGCAAGTAGTAGCCGCTGCCGGCTGCGTTGCCGCGTTATCTCGGTGTCGATAGACGGTACCTTGGCGCTGGAGGTGAGAGCGGCCCGCACCTGGCCCAGCTCCTGCTGCAGCGCCCTCTGCTGGAGCAGTAGTCTCTCAGAGTCCCGCAGAGGTGCCCGGCCGGCCTCCTGCCGAGTCAACTCCACCCTCCGCTCCAGCCGATCCTGAGGGGCAGGTACTGTCAGCTGTCTGTCTCCTTATCGAGCTCCTGAGACCAGCGATTGCGGAACATTTATTTTAAATAAAGCAATGTTCTGTTTGTGATTGTGATGGTATTTGGAACTGACAAGATGGATCACACCATTATTTCGATCCATGATGATTAACAGAGACATAGGCTGTTTCCGACAATATATTTGGTAGGGTACTATAAGGACGTCAGGCCCAGTATGCTGACTGCAGTTGCTAAGTGAGTTAGCCATGACAATGAGATCAGATAACATTATGTATTGCCGCAGGACAGATAAATAAGGTGTTCCATCGGCATAAAGTGCATTTGATCGTGCTTTTGCATATCGCTACCACAATGGTGAGTCGTGACCAGGATTTACACATTTTGAATACCGAATGAGTATGATATGAAGGAGATCAAATTAATTTGTAAATAACGTTTGCAAAATCTTAGAAACACATACAAGAATTTCGACTTTTAGTAGCTATAAATTGGATGCATTGTCATATTGTCAATTTTACCCTAGTATTCCATGGAAGCTGCACAGTGCATAGTGCGCACAATATTAATGTTTTCACATATATGCGATTTTCAAGCGTTAGAGGACACCACTGCGACTTATGGCAGTGTCCCAATAAGCCACACTCCACTTCACCACCACCACCACCTTTTACGCACACAACCGCACCAGCACACACGCACCAGCACACACACCACCACACAGCCCTCATCCCGACCCGTCCGCCGCCGCCCGTGCTGCGGTTAATCCGCCGCCTCCGACACCGCCGCCTCAGCGAGCTGCAATTAGTGTCTGGTGAGCCGTGATCGCATCACAAGCGTCAGTCAGCAGTCAGCAGTCAGCAGCCCAGCAGTCAGCAGTCAGCAGCCCCGCCCACTCAGCGCCCAGCCCTCGCAGCAAGCCAAGCAGCGGCCCAAGCGGCGGCGTGGGTCCCCGGCGAGTCTAGCCGACCTTATCTGCCCTGAGGCGCTGGATGTCTGCCGCCTGCCGGGTCAGCTGGCCATCCAGAGTGAACAGACGGTCAACGCGCGCCTGAAAACACGGGCCAGTCGAAACTATGACTACTGGACCAGCTGAGAGGAGCGGTTGGGGTGGTGGGAGGGTTGGAAGGGGACGCTGGGTACGAGGCGGTCGGTTGGATAGAATCCAATCATGGGGATATATGGGGAGATATACAATGGGTAGATGAGTTATTTGACATGTTCCCGAGTAGCTGGGTGTGATTGCAAAATAGCAACGAATGCAATTAGTGTAAAAATGGCCGTGATGGAATGATATTCGACGCAAATCAAGGGCGACTGATTCTCTGGTTGGATATCGGAATTCCGAGACGCATAAGAAAACTTTGACAGACCTCATCATGGAGAAAAGTTTATTCGTAAACGTCTCAAGAATCTTAAACTGGACCGAACTTTCCCCGGTAAGAGATAATAGAGGCCCCAAGGGATTCAAGAAGACCTCGTTAGGAGCTAAATGAACTTAGTTGGACGGAGATTAACCTATCTTCGCGAGGAAACGAGGCAGAATAAAGCGACCAGGATAGGACCGTATATTTAGCTGCGAGTCTTCATGCCTCAATTCATGATCGTCGGGTTCAAAATAAAAACAGTCAGAGGCCATGTTTACTCAACGTCGCATCAAAACATCATCATCAGTCTCCACGACTCCACTGGCCTCCAGGTCGGGCCATATCCATCACAGACCGGTCACAGCAGCAGCTGCTGACCTCAGGACTCAGCCTCCACCAGCCTGCACTGACCTGCATATCGAACGACTGTCCGGCGACGGCGTGCCAGTGTCGCTGCTCCTCACGTATCATCCTGCGCTCCTCCACGCGCTGAGAGAAGCGGCGCCGCTCCTGCACAGAGGGGCCGTCCGGCGGCGCCTCGTACAGCGACGACAGCTTCAGCATGTTGTCCACCAGGCTGATGAGCGGCCGCGTCAGCTCGTGCTGAGGAGACAGCGGGTCAGGGGGTTAACTCGTGCTGCCGGAACAGCGGGACGAAGGGTCAGGAGGCGAGGGGTCAGGTCAGATAGGGGACGGCGGGTCAGGTGGGGCTGTCGACAGTCGTGTAGAAAGTAGTCCCAACTTGTGATTGTTAAAGAAAACACTGCTTGGCCATCAGAAGTTAACAGAACGACGCTGAAGCAACATTGTCAGTCATATATGTATCATCGCATTCCGCATACGGCCATGTCCAAGACTCCTAGACTGCCTTTCATACGGTCAGTTGGCCACCGTCACCATTTATCACCGGTCTGCCATTTCTATGCGGGTTATTTGATAGCTGGTGCGGCGACCGGCCTGTTAGCCGGCCCCCTGACCGCTCCATCTATCAGTGTCTAACGGCCATCCAATTTTACACCGATTTACAGACGCCGTACGAAGTCGTCTCACAATCCCAGGCCCTCCGCTCCGAACGGGTTGGCCGAACGGGTTGGCCGAACGGATTCTCCTCCCGACGACCACTGGGCCAGTTCAGCACCGGAATTTAAAATGAACTCTAACTGAAATGCAGCTGGACAGGAAACTCGAGCCGACGAAGAATTAGTGGCGATTAATTGTTTGTTTAAAGAGGTCCCTAGTGTATCGTTTATATGTGGTAATGGGTTTATGGTGAATTTAGGAAGACCAGTGCATCATTTCATGATATGAATAACGAAACATTTCCAAAGTTTGTAACTTGGCTAGACTAAACGATATCTAATTATCTAATTTCAAGACCATGCCAGCACTATACCAGTAAATAACATTGCAACCCTATGGAATTATACTGGCATAGACAGGCATAGACAGTGCACCAAGCACGCCCAGATAAATATGGCGTTCTCTGCCGATACCCTGCACGGGCAGTCATCTAAACATGACCTCATCTCGGCTTAGCTTCTATCAACGATCGTTACTCCGAGCAGCAGTCAACACAATGCATTATGATACAGCGATGGAATGCCGCCGTCAAATCAGAAACGCATCAGCATTGTTTGTGTTCCAGAAAACCATATCCCCCTTCAAGACTGGTGAAAGCGGAGCGCAGCCTAAACAGTCGCTATGATCAGATTAGATAGTACTGCCACGGCGTAGTGAGCTACCGAAACGGTAGTGTTCCCTATTCAGGCGTAGTGCCTTGGTATGTCACCAGCCACACATACCTCTCTCTGCCGGCTCTGACAGCGGGTATGCGGGGGCGCACAGAATGTCCATTAGTCATGACGTGTCACTGACAACTCTGCAGTTCCGCGGTGTCCACTGTCCGTTAGCCTTACCTGTTGGTCGAGCTCCCTGATCTGAGAGCGAGGTCTGTGGACGTGCAGCAGCGTGTCACTCTACTGTTGGTCGATCTCCGGATCTAGGAGCGGACGTCCTGGTGACGTGCAGCAGCGTGACAGCTCTACCTGTGATCGAGCTCCCTGAGTCTGAGAGCGAGTCTGTGGACATGCAGCACGTGGTCAGCCTTACTTTGTCGAGGGCTCGCCTGATACTTGAGAGCGAGGTCGATGGACTGCAGCTAAGCGTGGTCAGCCTTACCTGTTGGGTCGAGCTCCGAATCTGAGAGCGGAGTCTGTGACTCCTGCAGCGTGGTCTCTTACCTGTGGTCGAGCTCTTCCTGCTCTGAGAGCGAGTCTGTGACCGGCAGCAGCCGTGGTCTGCCTACCTGTTAGGTCGAGCTCCCTGATTCTGAGGGAGTCTGTAGGACGTGCAGCAGCGTGTCTTCTTACTTGTACGAGCTTCTCCTATTGAAGCGGAGTCTGTGGATCAGCAGCGTGGTCTGCCTTACCTGTTTGGTCGAGCTCCCTGATCTAGAGCGGAGTCTGTGGACAATGCAGCAGCGTGGTCTGCCTTACCTTTGTCGAGCTCTCTGATCTGAGAGCGGGACTGTGGACTGCAGCAGCGTGGTCTGCCCTTACTTTGCGAGCCCCTTGATCTGTAGAGCGGAAGTCTGTGGACATGCAGCAGCGTGGTCTGTCTACTGTTGGTCGAGCTCCCTGATCTTAGAGGAGTCTGTGGACTGCAGCAGCGTGGTCGTCTTACTGTTGGTCGAGCTCCTGATCTGAGTAGCGGAGCTCCTGTGACATGCAGCAGCGGTGGTCGTCTTACCTGTTGTAAGCCCCTGATCTGAGAGCGGATCTGTGACGTGCAGAGCGTGGTCGCCTGTTACCTGTGGCCGAGCTCCCTGATCTGAGAGCGATCCGTGGATCGTGCAGCAGCGTGGTCTGTTTACCTGTTTGGTCGAGCTCCCTGATCTGAGAGCGAGTCTTGTGGACGTGCAGCGTGGTCTGCCTTACCTGTTGGTCGAGCTCCCTGATCTGAGAGCGGAGTCTGTGGACGTGCAGCAGCGTTGTCTCCCGCTGAGGCCCCTCAGGCAGCGGCGCAGAGGTCTGCAAGGAACAGGGAGACGAGGCGTCAGTCTCACACCACGCGCATACTGAGAGCAGGCAGGTCTCCTTCAACTTGTCAGTGAAGATGGTCTTTTTAACTCGGATCGACAGTTGTAACACAGGTAGGCAGGTATCCAGTCAACTCATCACACTGTGAATAGTGAATACACATTGTATATCTCATACTGTTTAGATCACAGAACAGATCTAGAGAGGCCCACCCTCACCGAGACGCCAACCTGCGCTGCCACAGAGTCACTGCACTCCTGAAGACAGTCACCGACCTGCCCTGCCCCGTCACCACTCCTGGAGACAGTCACCGACCTGCGCTGTCCCCGTCACCACTGTATCGCCACTGTATCACTGTATCGCGTCACTCGACAGCCGGTACACCGCTGCTGCCCGGCCTCACCACACGACACTGCCGGGTGGCGGTGTGCGTCTGATACCCCGTAACTGCCGTCAACACAGCGTCACCGCCGCTCACCGTCACCCACCGCAGCCGTCTGCGGCGGTAACATAACACCCCAGGGTCACAGCCACCGCCACAGAAACACAGCCACCACCACAGAAACACAGCCACCATCACAGAAACACAGCCGCCAACACAGCTGCCGACTCACAGCCAGACTCACAGCCGCCGACACAGCCGCCGGCACAGCCCGGGGACACCCGACAGCCGGGGGCTGCCACAGCCTATTGAAATGTGGTGCATTGTGGAGCGATCTATTGGCGGCGATTGGCGGGAGTGAGGCGGCGGGGCAGCGGTCGGGGCAGCGGTGGGGGCGGCGGCGGGGGCGGCCGCGGGGCCCCTCGCGGGGCGGGGGCGGGTGAAGCGGTACATTCCGACACGAGCCTCCCGCCGCCGCCGGTCCGGGTCCCGGTGCCGACTGAGGACCACACAATAGCGGCACGGTCCGCCGGGCTGCCGACAGGACTAGACAGGATACTGCCAACACTGGCTGGCCCCGCCGTACAGTGTACATACAGCGCCGGGGAGCTGTGCTGGCGCCGGCGGGACGCCACCGACAATGGAAGGCTGTATGACAGCTCACTGTGCTGTCTGACAGCTCTCACTGGGCTGTCTGTCAGCTGCTGTCAGACGTCACACGTCAGTGGACACGTCAGTTGAGGGACGAGTGTCACTCGCGCCCGGCCCGATGTCACCAAACGTGCCAACTCGAGGCGGCAACTATTCGCTGAATATGGAGATTTCCTTCGATCAGGTTTATACGGAGAAAAACTGTGCAGCAACTTCAGCAGAAATCAGACTGAATACTGAATCCTGTATTTGTCCGACTATTGACGATTTACGGCACTTTGTAAATTAGTTTTCCATTTTGAGTAGGACCGCTCCGCTTTTTAAAACATCACGCTAACTCCTATTTTCCGTTACTTGATTGCCCACTCTCTCAATAGAATGTCCTCACACTCGTCTGAGTCTCAGATGTTCCCTGTGGCGCCTGTGTAGTGTGTAGTGGCTCAGCGCCGGCCGGCCGGGCGCATACAATACATACACCGCGGCTTACACCACTGACCATTGTGTACCGCCATGAGGCCGTGTACACAGCGCAAAGGAGACAGGCCCGACACATCCCATCGATGTTCCCTGCCCCGCGGTATGTGTGGCGCGTGTAACGAGTCCCGGACGCCGCCGCGATGGACGCGATGACACACCGGTGTACACAATACACAATACCTAATCCACAATACACAGCGACAGCACACCACACACATCAGTACACAGTACCTACACACACACACACACGGATCACCAGCCGCGACGGCGCGCCGCTGTCCCGTTCCCGTGTGAGACGGGCAGCTATGGGACCGTGAATGGGCGGGTGTAAAAGGGTACAATGGTGACGCAGTGGTGCTTATAGTTTGATAACAATGTGCCGGTTGCTGCATTGAGGTCCATAATCGATGCTGAATGTTGTAAGTGCACTACAAACACAGGATAATAATGAAACTAATAAATAATAAACGATGTTTTGTGAGCTGATCAATTGCAAATACGTCTGGTAAACATGACAAAGCGTCCCATGACAGGCATAAGTCGCGTAAATTCATCCAATAGGTTCGAGCTGTTGACTTTGCAGCACAGAACCAAGGCCACGCCTTCTCATGGATGACCTCAGTACCGATTTCTTTAACCGTCTCGAGGTCATCTTTTGAGCGAGAAGAAATTACACAGCAAGCTTACGTGACAACAGGGCGACTTCCTGCATTGTATAGACTACAAATCGTCAAGTTACTATCCAAGTTTATGCCACACATTTCTCTACGACGTTATTCTAGTCCCGTGGCGAGAAAAACGAACCACCAGTGTCCTGCCCCTGCACTGTTAGACTCAACTACCACCGCCATAGGTCAGAGGTTAGTAACAGGTCACCCCGGTCCCCAAAGGTCAGAGGCCATTAGCCAGCCGGCTCGGTCACCAGCGTGTGACGCTCGCCAGCCATCGGTTTCCACTCGGGCCAATAGGCCGACTCGGCCGCGGTGTTGGCTCTGCAGAGTGGATACTGTTTTGGCAGTCCGCCGCCGCCGCCAGACGGTGGTACACCGGCGCCGCGCCCCGCCCTATGTCCACGCCGTAACCCGGGCGGTAAAGTGTCGGCTTATGCCGGCCGGCGTGCCCGGGCCGACTATTCGCGGCAGGCGGACCGCGAGCAGCGCTCCTGATGCACGGCACGTCGGCAGCCGAACGACATCCAACGACAGATCGCTCCGGCCGGATCACTGATCGGCTCGCTCGTGTGGCGGCGGCACGGTGACGATAGCGATTATCACAATCAGGCCTGGAAGTGTAGAGCAAGCCAGCCAGCAAAGCCATGGAGACAGATGGTTCTAAACGAAGCCTTTTAAATGTTCTAAACGTTCCAACTATTTCAGTCCGTTTATAAATATAATCGACCTCTTGTAACAAGCCATGTCTAGGAATACTAGATTTTAAAACGACGCGAATTTATCCAATGTATTTATGTTCAACGCTCAAAATCGCTTACAGAGCCGTTATAATTTCGCCGGCAACTATAGCTCGCCCTCGTTCCGTCGTATGTGTCGCCTCAGCCCACCGTCACACCGGCCGTGTTAATGTATCCATCCCATCGGGCCTGTTCCTGCTGCCATACCATGCGATACAGCCAGTAACTGATGAACTTATTGCGGGCTGCACCACGCAGACTGCCATGAGGCTGGCATCTCGATACGTCCCCAGACTGTGACAGCTCAGCCAGGATGTAACCCAGCTCTGAGGTCAGCGGATCACGGTCCCCGCGTCGGTCAGAGGATCACTGCCCCCCCCCCCGCCCCGCCAGGTCAGCGGGTCACTGTCCTCGCCGGTCACAGGCCTGTGTCGCATATTGACGCGTGGATGAGAATTGAGAGCCATTCTATCGAAATTGGCGCGACCGTCCGATCGCGAGGCGCTAAGTGTTGTCATCCCGGGCGAGACGGCGCGGCGGCTCAATTTTCAGCCGGCCGTTCCCACCATCCCGCCGGGGACCGTCCGGTATAAGGTGTCAATTGTCTGTCATTTGCTGTATTGTATTCGGACCCGGTTGATAGAGTCTCGGCGGCGTAATATCCGCTCATTGGCACGGCGATGCGACGCGCTTACAAAGCGTAACTGGCCCGGGGCGGGGCCACGGGCGGCGGGCCAGACCTCCGGCGAGGATACACACTACAGACCATACAGACTGTGTGAGTGTGTGTGATCCAGCCCTGCGATGGCTCAGGCTGACGGCCTTATGTACGGACTACGGTATCTACTGGGATCGAGAGTTCGTGAGAACTGGAGCGCTGATTAGTCAATCGCTGGCAGGGAGCACATTCCAGTGATCGTGCGTCTCACTGCGTCAAACAGCAGGAAGCGCAGTCTTAGGGAAGAACGGTCACAGGGGAACATGGAGATCAGTTGCGAGAAGATTCCAGGCTCAACACTGTACTTATAGCAATATCGTACTTGTCCCTTGGAACAGTGATTCTCAAATAGGAGTAAAAATAATTGTGAGATTACCCCACATGGGTTAATGGAGTCTTTAGCCGGAGGGGTAATGACGATTTAGCAGCTATATAAATGACAAATTATAGCTGATTTATTTGATGATGGCGCACATCCCAGGCCCAGATTTGCTTTAATGTCACCACATCATCGCAAAGCTCATCAAAACCAATTAATATTAAATGACGCTCAGCTTTATAAAGAGCCTTTGATGCGCCGCCCCCGGACGAAATCCTGGCTACGTGCCTGGTTCATGTGCCTTTCTGAGGGTTTTGAGGGTCCTGGTCCAATGCAGCTCATCAAAAGTTGAAGAAAAAGGTCATCACAAAATAAAGCGGCCGAAATCCGTAAAGTTCTTCATATCCATTTTTGTGGGGTAGGGGGCCTTTCAACGCTTGGGAAGGGCCCTTTTGAGGCGTCGCCCCCCCCCTCATGGACGAAATCCTGGCTACGTGCCTGGCTCTATGCTACGGTTTACGCGCTTTAAACGCTGGGAAGAACCATTGCTTCGGCCCACAAGCAGCAACACTTGCATTCCTTATATTCTACGTATATTTCTGTCCCTAGATGGCACTAGTAGTAAGCGCCTGAAATTAGGCTGTACCGCATAGCTTGAAGCCGAGAACTGCAGTCCGCGCAATGGGAGAGCGGGTAACGAGTCATTCTCGTCATCTTAAAGGGATAAATTATAAATATATTCTTGCCGTTGCGAACCACAGTCTTAGAACCATACTTTTTGGAATGATTTAATCACGATTCACTTCAGAACATAATGATTCAATCATCGTTTGATTTATGGATAACAGTTTTGAGAAATGATTATTTCCGATTTAAAGAATCAAACATATTGTGATCAATTCGTGTTTGTTTCAACATTGAAACAACATTTAACAATCTTTTTAATCAATCAGCCTTGTTTATATGCAGGTTTCGATTTAATCACGATTCATGAATCAAAACAACCGGTGGTTATTTTTTTTTATTCAAGGAATTTTGATTGAACGATTATATTTGATTCAATCAGGGTCGAATCAATAACAAGTCTGCTCAAAACGTACAGAAGAAGCATCTGCACAAAGCTAACTTGAACTTTCTCTCGTCGATCATGTCCCAAGACCCTGCCTCTTCCACCTCTTCCATTCCCCATCCTTCTCCACCACCCATAACTACGCCTAATAGCCACTAAGCCGGGCCGCTCGTAGCTGAGCGCCAAATCTACCATGAGTTATACCCGGTGCTCAGATCCGTCCACGCTTGTGTAAGGAGTGCATTGTTCCAGTGAGGGTCATCCTGTGACTTGCGTCGTGGATCGCGGCCTCAGGCAGACTTACGGCTGAGATGAACTTAATCTGCCGAATGCCGCGGGCAGGGCCTCACTCACCACTGAGTTAAGCTGCTGTCGGGCGCGGTCCTGGGCGGCGGCGATGGCGGTGCTCTGTCGCCGTAGCTGTATCAGCAGCAGCACCAGCTCCTCGTTACTGCGTCCCAGCAGGTCACCAGCCTTCAGGTCAGAGATGAAGCCCGGCTCCGGCGCGCCGCGAGATCCCGCCTGAGGGCACAGCAAGGACTGAGGGTCAGACGGGTTACCTCTTACTTCACGTGACGGGACATGACAAAGACGGCGGTCAGACAGACAACGATCACTTCGCCAGCAGAGTAGCGGCTAATGGATTGTAATGGCGGCGCTATGCGGTGCTGGTGCTATCGATTGCAATGGTTCGGGGTGGGGTTTACGAGTTCGCATTGCAGCTAGAGCGTTATTGAACAGCCGGAAAAGGTCAGGGTCACGGGGGGAGCTTTTCCAAACATAGCCGTGAGGCAAAGTGGGATATTCCGGGGTTCAAGGTAAGAAAGTGAATTAATGAATTCAAATATACTACAATTCGGCCAAAGTTGGCGGGGTTAACCGAACCAATAGCAGCCAAGGCCGGAATTGACAAAGATCTGGATCGTCACGGATCTGGATCGTTGGCTGGTGACCAGTTGGCGGGATAGCGCAGGACGGTCCAACGGGAGAAGAGCAAGTCGTGGATGATAACATGGGAGAAGAGCGAGTCGTGGATGATAACATGTGAAGAGAGCGAGCCGTAGATGATTAACAAATACAGCTTGTAAGATGGATATATAATTTTAGTTGCCGGCGCAAACATTATTCCTTTAAGCATGTCAAAGGGGTTATTGTCAAGGCAAGGCCACGGGCGGTATTAACGATCTAACTGAAAATAATAGGACACTAGCTCTTCCACTCACGCTGTTGCTATTCAGACCCATTGTCGGCGCTTCCCACAACATTGACATTCCCAGTACCCCATAACTCGGCTGAATGGCGGCATCGATCTTCGGAGCATAACTCACTCGCCTTCGCAGTCAAAATATTGGTATCCATAAACGACGTCAATGGCTCCGAGCCCGGCGGCCCGGAAGCATTTCATAAACTTTATACGCGCAGCAAAACGGCCCTCAGACGAAGCCATCGAGCACCGCCTATGCTCACGCCCTGAAAACATTGGAAATTTTTCATCCTGCTATCACTGCTGCATCAGCGGGTATATTTCGAGCCCATTAATTTTCGGTGCTTACATTTATTAATTGGGATGATTACGGCTTGCAGCGCGCTGTGCATTGCTGGGAAATAAATTCGTTACTCCGAGTAGGTCAGTTTTATATCCGTCATGCACAGCGGGAGTTTGGCTAACGCCAGAAGCCAGCCACAGTACCCCGCCCCACCCTTGGCAGAGGGTCCGCCGGGGGTCATCAGTCGGTGCTGGCGACATTATTGCCAGTACAGACAGCAGCAGCAGTACAGACAGGTGCAGCAGTACAGACCCGTCCCCTGGGGACCTCGCGAGGTCGCAGGGTCGCGTCCGCGTCCATTGCCGAGGTGCAGCAGTACAGACCCGTCCCGTGGGGACCCCGCGAGGTCGCAGGGTCGCGTCCACGGTTGCAGCGCAACCAGACAAATAGGAGCAGTGATCAATACGCAGCGCAACGATCGTGCCGGGTATGCCGGGGCCACGGCCGGGCGTCCTGACCCGACACGCGACAGGTGTGACACAGCGCTGCCTGGCGGCCAGTCCGAACACTCGGCCACTCGACACACGTCAGAACCGCTCGGCACTCACATTATCGCGTGTTCCCGGAGAGCATAACAATGAGGTGGCGTGACCACATAACCACGAGAAACGACCTTGCCAGCATGGAGAAAAACATGCTTGGTTTCATGATGCAGCCATCGTGAGATTGGAGAACAGTGTAATGTAAAAAGGGACATTTATCCGCTATAAACACACTCCAATGACATTTTGCTTGGCATGTTGGAAAAGTTCCAGCCAGGTGTCCGAGAGTATGACAGTTGGTTGTTTTATAAGTGACAATTCGTGTGCAGCACCACCTTACGTCCACGTATTAGACACAACCACGGCTTAGCTGTGAAAGCGGACTGCTCGTTACATAAGACGAAACGCCAGACATTCCACAGCTAAAAGGTTGTTGCAGCCACACTTCACTGGCAAACCGGACGTCATACTAACAGTTAACACACATTTACACTGTACGTCATCGCCATTCGGAAGTAAAGGCTTGGCTACAGCCTCAGCCCAGCCAAACCAAGCATTCCTGTACCGAGTGAGGCGTTGGGCGAGGACCATCAGACTCCCTCGGAGGTATGATGGCGGCTGTACCGGGTACGACGAGCACGGCACGCCACAGCCGCGTCGGCACGACCGAAGCACGTCCTGAGCACGGTGCCAGCACGTCACGTGCCGGCCATTCGCTCTGATTACCTTCCGAACGCCGGTGATAAGGTGGCCAGAACTGCCCGGTGGCGACCGCAGGCACCCCTATACGGGGGCGAATCGGCACGGCCACCGACCTCCATAACGCCCCGTCCAGCCGCCGGGTTCTCCAATCCCCGTCTATACAGGAACAGACACGATAAACGTTCATTTTAGCCGGCCGCCTGTGTCAACGCTACGGACGTTCCTGTGTCAGACGCAGTTCTCAGGAGACGCGCCACGCGCTGGTGAGTGGAACGCCTCTTCACACGACTACAAGGCTTCCCGACACACGCGATGGGTCACGCGACGCTCCTAAGTCGGGCCACAGGTGGCGCTACATTTAATCAAGCCGAGCACACTGCCGGGCAGGGCCTGTCGCCGTGAGTCCAGCCGACGTCAGCCCAGCTGACGAGACGGGTGACCGGCGGGGTAATCATCTCTCCGGACCGGCGATGGTCGATGTTTGATCAGGCCCCCAGCGGAGAGACGGACCGCCGAGTAATACCCGTCTCCGGTCGGATTAATGCCAAGCTGACCACCCACCGCTGAGAGTCGGGACTGACCGCCGCCCAGCCGGCTCGGTGTACCCGCTGTGTACCCGTGTGTGAGTGTGGCTGACCTCCGCCCGTCCACGTCTGTGAGCACTGAGACGGCGACCGGCGAATTCACACCACAGCGCGCCGCCTCACAGCCTCACAGCCCAGTCTCACAGGCAGCACAGCGCCTCGTGCGTTTCACAGCCGGCCTCTGCTGCATGCTTCACATGCGCCTCTCGTTGCATTCACAGCCGGCCTCTGCTGCATCTCACAGCCGGCCTCTGCTGCGTCTCACAGCCGGCCCTCTGCTGCATCTCACAGCCGGCCTCTGCTGCGTCTCACACCGGCCTCTGCTGCATCTAAACAATCCGCCTCTGCTGCATCTCACAGCAGCCCTGCTGCGCTCCCTCACAGCCGGCCCTCTGCATGCAATCCCGACAGCCGCCTCTCCTGCGTCTCACAGCCGGCTCTG
The DNA here is from genome assembly GCA_014673585.1 of Semibalanus balanoides. Classification (NCBI taxonomy): domain Eukaryota; kingdom Metazoa; phylum Arthropoda; class Thecostraca; order Balanomorpha; family Balanidae; genus Semibalanus; species Semibalanus balanoides. Next base: position 107,146 of record VOPJ01002214.1, read on the forward strand.
TGCATCTCACAGCCGGCCTCTGCTGTCCACAGCCGGCCTCTGCCTGCATCTCACACCTGCCTCTGCCTGCATACTCACAGGCAGCCTCTGCCTGCCGTCCTCTCACATCCGCTTGCATGAATCTCACACCGCCTTCTCTGCTGCATCTCACAGCAACGCCTCTCGCCTGCGTCGCACCACGTCCTCTACTGCTCTCACAGCCGCACCTCTGTCTGCGTCTCTCCACAGCCGGCCTCTGCTTGTCATCTCACAAGGCCGCTCCTTTGCTGTCGTCTCACAGCCGCCTCGCGGCATCTCACCACGGCCTCTGTGGTCTCACAGCCGGCTCGCTGCATCTCACAGCCGGCCTCTGCGCTCTCAACAGCCGGCCATCTGTGCATCTCACAGCCGGCCTCTGCTGCCATTCACAGCCGCCTCTGCTGCATCTCACAGCCGGCCTCCTGCTGCATCTCCACAGCCCGGGCCTCTGCTGCATCTCACCAGCCGCCTCTCGCATTCTCACAGCGGCTCTGCGCATCTCACAGCCGGCCCTCTGCTGCATCTCACAGCCGGCCTCGCTCCGCTCTAACAGACGGCCGTCTCTGACGTCTCACAGCCCGCCTCTTCGCATACTTTAACATGACGGCCTCTGCTGCGTCTCACAAGCAGCACAGCCGCAGCCGCCTGCTTCTGCTTCGATTAGTTCCGGTTCGACGCCGTTGACAACAAAAGAATTAGCGGTCCGGACTCGGTGGCTGGGAAGTTTTTGCCGGCCGAGGCCTGGCGAGGCTGCAGGCGGCACAGCTCGGTCACAGCCTCTGGTGTCTTCCGTCAGGAAAGCTGTGTGCTTTACGACCAGCCCCCACAGCGCTGTGGACATAACACACGAGGCGTTTTCCAGACCAAAACGATGCGGTGAGAGTAACAACGTCTCAATTTCATGAGAATGTCACTGTCCACGAAGAAGGTTTTCTTCGAGTCGGCGAGATGAGAACGATCCCACAGCGCGGCGAGCCATTCTCCATCTGCGCGGACAAATTCCGGCACGGTTTAAACACACATTAATCAAGCCTTTGTGGAGTGAAAAGGAGCTGGTGTGATAATGGTCCAGCATAGTGAGACAATTTCCCATATGGGACCCTGGAGAGATAAATTATCACCGAGATTCGCAGCTCCACGGACCCACTGAGTCCCGTTGGGTCGATGACAAAGAAAACACCTCTCCGCGCGCGCGGGTAATTTGTTTCGTACGTGTTTCCCGGGGAGGTGGTCAGCGTGCACGCGCGCACTGTATCAGCGAGCAGATCTCTAAATTAATCTCTCACCCGGAGGATCCAATTTTGCGGCGGTGACAGGTGGTTGCTGATGGTGCCGCGAACGGTACCCGGTCCGCCATGAAGACGGCACGTGCTGCGCTCTCAGACCCCGAGACTCCCAATTTTGCGCGCGCCTGACAAGGTGAGCCGCTTCGCCTGAAATGGTGAGCGCGAAACGGTCCCCGTGTCGCCCCTGGAGGCAGGCACGTGCATCCGCTTCCGCACCCCGAGTCAAGGGATGCCGCGCGGCTCTCCCAGACCCGAGTCAGCTCCGCGCGCTCTGCAGGCCCCCCAGCTCAATATGGCGTACAGGCGCGGCATTCGGCGCGCGCGCTTACGGACTCGGCGCACTTGCCCGAAAGCGTTCACGAAGTGTGTATAGAAGACGTCACAACAGCTGCCAGTCAGTTCACGTTCCGACTGTCTCCCGCGCATCAAGTGACTTGTCGTTCTGCTCTTTCATTTTTCTTGGCTTCGTCATCGGTATGGGAGTTCCCCATTCGATTGTTTTAGTGGAACACGTAATGTACGTGCAGCCTATCTCCTCTTAGGCAATATAAGACTCAAGTTTCGCTTGAGTCCATGACATCTCAAGGGGTTGCCAAACCTACGTCGTATGTACTGATAATGTCCTTTTTCTACTTCAACTTTTAAAAATTTTTTCCTCTTTTTAGTGTCATTAATGTGAATAAGAACTGCAAGCTATATGACTTTTCTATCTTTATCACAACCCTCATATTCACTCCCCGAACTGTCGGATGTCTATCTCCTTTCCAAGCTCTCCTTCATTTCCTGGCTATCCTGCGCCGAGTCTGGCTTCCCCGCCTTTTGTTCTCGCCAGCCTCCTCTATTGCTCAGTCAGTGAGGCGCGGCAGAGCTTTTTATCGCGGGTGGACTAAATTAGTCCGCAAACCCCAGTGTCCTGTCCCGCCGCCCCCTGCCCGCACCCGCGCTCGGCTTCACTAGCTCCGCTCGGAGCTAACACGGTGCGCGTGAGAATTAGAAGCCAGCACACTCTCCGGCACATCTGCTTAGCGAGCACGTTCAGCGCATCCATACTCATCCCCGTCTCACGGCGCCACCACGGTTATAATTTTACCCGGCCAGAGCTGGGTCGCACTCCTTCAGGCGCCACGCGCTCCAGATCCCGAGCGATGTCGAGCGGAAGGCCGCTCAAGACGAAGTGTCGAGACGGCCACGATCCCCGGAGAAAGTCGCGACGGCACTCTCTCCCCAGACAGCCGCCGCTGTGGTTGTTAACTTTGTCGGCCACGCGCCGCTCCGCGGACGCGATGGATGCCTTATAAAGAACTCCGCGCAGGTACGGCCGTTCGAACGGTGACCTCGCCGGGCCAGAGCCGGAGACTAGCGCGCTGACCCGTGACGAGAAGCAAGCTCTGTGACCCGCCGGTGACCCTGCTGACTGGGTGACCCGTGTCGGGGCCGCAAGGATCACCCGACTCACCTGACATTAGCTACGGCAAGCAAGCGAACGAACGCCCGGCGCCCAGACGAGTGGTAAGTGATGCGGAAGGAACTCCAGCGCTGACCATTTCGCGACTCTGTCAGACATTTAACAGTCCCCAGCGGCGACTCAGCTGGTGATCGATAAGACAGCAAAGAACCGGGTACTCTTATATCACAGACAGTTGTGGCGATGTGTGCGGAAGCCTCCCAGTGATTCTGGCGTTGCTCCTGCTCCAGAATGGTGCCCGACCTAGTCTGAACCGACTAAAACACTCTGCATTTGAGAAGTAAACCGTAAGACAGAAGGGCATACGAAAACCCTCGTAAACAAAAGGAGAAGCGTCACGAAATTCGGCTCGTCACAGGCAGCTTTGCACTAATCCTGTGTTGCAAGCCTTTTAAAACCGGTTTTCAATTGGCCGGCAGAACCCGCCAAACTGGACGGCTAGGAGCGTGTGATGTATCAACGTATAGCCCGATATATCCGGCACAGTTATCACGCAAGAAGGCACGAAGGCACGGCAGCGACCAGCCAGGCGCGACTGCACATTTGTCGGCGGTAATGTTTCCAATGACGGATGGGACACTTCCGATTATCCCAGTCGGAATATAAATGGCGACAGATTGACAAAGCACCATGGACAATGCCCTCTGCTTCTGATATTTGCATATACACGAGTGGGAAAACAAAGCTTTGGCATCCAGCATACCAAATAAAGGCCATTCAAATGAAAGATCACACGTGCAGCACCGAGCCACTAGTATTGATGCTTGGAGGATTTTAAAGCGTGCACGGCATGGCCTGCATTTAATAACACCTCTCGTGGAATGCAGCGCTGCCCGCAGCAACGCGATCTAACCATGCAGTGTCTCCGACCCAATTCCATCTCCTCCAACGTGGCACGAGGCGCGCGGAAGGCCGAGCCAGATAAGAAGCGCCCAGAAACGAAAACAGGTCCCTCCCGCACGGGAATGCAGTCAGTTAGCTCTCTACAGAAACGCTGCCGCCGGCGGGTTAAGCCCGCTCGTTATGTGGTAAAAACAATCAACTTTCAGACAAACAGGCCCGGCGAAAAATAACACTGACAAAAGCGCTTCTTCTACCCGACAATCAGGCAGACTTATACGGACCGTTAAACACGCCATAAATCGGTTACGATTTCATAAAAATGCCGGTAGTGCCAACAGTGCGTGCCCTAAATCACCATAATCGCGCATCAAACCTCACGCAGCGAACTTACGGCAGCCGAAAGGCGTCATCAAAAGCCACGGGACCCTCCTCAGCAGCGTGCGCGAGCTATTTCCAGCCGGGCAATCTCTCGTCTTCCTGGAAACGCCGGCCGCTTATCGGCAATCACATGCAAACAATGCATCTACAATGGGCCACGTCGACGGTACGGCCGGCGCAAATGACCGGAAATGACCGACAATTGTCGCGCGCGTTTGGCTAAGACAGCGACGGCTAATGATTCGGTCACGAAGGGCCGTAGCCGGCGGCGACGGGTGTTGTGTGTACCGCCGCGTCATCGACCCTAAGTGGGACGCAGGCAGGCCACGGCAGCCAAACACAACGGCAGGACCAGAGAGGAGAGAGGTGGGGCGCTACTGCAGCTGTATGGGTGGTCAGTGGGCCGGGCTGAGTCGCAACCGCGGACCGCATCAGAGTCAGACCGGAGAGTGACAGGTCCGGGCAGGAGCCGGCAGGTCATCAGAGTCGGACCGTAGGTGGCAGGTCCGGGCAGGAGTCGGACCGGAGGGTGACAGGTCCGGGGAGGAGCTGGCAGGTCATCCGGCATGTCAGACACAATACGCAGTCGGAGGCCACGTGGAGAACGAGGTCGTGGTTGTCTGCTTCCGATTAGACTGTCCGAGCAGCCCCGAGGTATCGTGTAGAGAAAAGTGGACCAAAGTAGCGTGATTCGTGACGCGTGCCTGCTGATGACTTGAAGAGAAAACATTACAAAGGAGAGAAACATGTAAGTAAACTAATGTTTTCGAACGCCTTAGGGCATAGACTAACTTGCATGTCGTTTCAAGTGTATTATTATTATTGCCGACTTGCTTTCGTCACAACCCATAAGCTTTATTCCCGGTTAAGTCCATGATTTACTCTAATGTCTCCTGTCTTAGCCAGCTTGACTAAGGAATCATGATATTTGTGCAGCATGCCGCCGCGTCCAGAGCCTGAGATGACAGAAGAGATACGACCGAGCCCCAAAGGAGCTGAGCCGGTGACGCCAACATGGCCAGACGGCCGACACCGGCTGGCCAATATCTCATATTCCAAACTGACCGCAGCCGGCCATAAAATACAGCCTCATCCCGGAGGATTGTCGCTCTAAATTCCGGCTCCGGCTGCGTCCGGACGCAGCGGCGGTGGAGTTCTTCGGGGCGGTGCGGACCCTGGACTCATCAGTATCGCCGCGCTGCCGAGACGGCTCCCAGACGAATCTGAGGCCGTGACGGATTACCCGCGCTATGTCCGGCTCTCCGGGCGGCGTAACTCAATTTGCCCGGTCAGCGGCGCGTTCCGTCGCCGGCCGTTCCGGGGATGTCTCTGGCCGCACGGCCGCCGAACTATGTCCCTGGGGACCGGCCGTCATCGTAACACAGTCTAAACTAGTCTGACCGCCGCGCAGGACACGGAGAAAAGTTAGTCCGGAACAGGACGTGATTCGGACGCTGCCGCCTCAGCAAAACAGCCGCTCGGGTCGGCAGCACTGGAATGCTTCCGACGTTATCGCCGCTCCGCGCCCACGGTGCCGCAGAAATTGTACCCACAGGTGCACGCCAGTCCGCTCCAGTTTTAGTCGCGATGGTCAGTCCAGAAAGTCGGCACTTCGGTTTACAAACAATGCATGTCTGTAACGCCACACCTGACGACACGAAGATTTCGTATGCTCACCTCACGTAATGATAAGTTTTACTCACACGAAGCAACACCGCAAAACCGACTTTTAGCCAGTTGACCACAGCACGGCCACGTATATTAAAGCCACCTGGCCTTCCACGGTCGTGTCTCACATCACAGCTGAAGTGCATTACTGGGCTGCCAGTCATCGTACGCGGCGCCGCGGTCGTCACTGGCGCGCCACGGTCGTCACTACCGCGCGGCCTCGTGAGAACACGGACCGCCACCGGGAGGGAACGGTTCCGGTCAGCGGCGACCTAAATACCGCGGCAAAGACGCACACTGCGCCGCCACCGCCCTGCTGCACCACAGAGACTGTGGAGGAGGAGGAGGAGGAGAGAAGCAGGTCAGGCCGACTTTAACACGGCGTTAATTACGGCCATAAGCCCGAGATACCGATCAGATGCATCACGACGGCGGGGGGCGGGGCCGGCCCGACGGCGGCCCGCCGCGCCCACACCCGGTATGGACTCAGCTGGACTCGGTGCGGACTCGGCTGGATTCGGTCTGGACTCGTCTCTCAGCGGGGTGGGGCCGTTCTGACCCGGGCCGCAGCAGGGAGGAGGCAGTTCCGACGTCTCTTCATTGCGGCCATCTCCGTTCCCAGCGCATACGCAGCTGTTGGAGATGGTCGGGACGCGTTCATCTCGTCTCGGGCCGTGTCCTCGGCCGTTTGACCTCGTCAGTCCGGCTCGGATCCCGGCCGGTGCGCCTGCAGCAGCTCGTCCGGCCTGACTGCGCGTGACACGGCGACAAACGACCTCCAGCGGCCGGACCGGGCGGCTGACCTTACAAAATTGACCAGCCGTCCGAGCCAGGCCGGCGATTCATCAGTCGATCGGCCCCGTCCCTCTCTCCGTCTCTATATCCGGCTCTACCTCTCTATCCGCGGCTACCGGACTGCCTGTCTGCTCTGTCGCTCTGTCCCACGACTACCTGCTCTGTCTTGCTCTGTCCCCTGCTACCGATGTGTCTGTCTACTCTATCTATACCCCGCTGTGCCGGCCACTCTGTCTGCCTACCACCGGTACCTGCCTGCCGGTCTGTCTGTTCTGCTTACCCGCGGCTACCTGTCTACCTATTCTGTCTCTCTACCCGTGGCTACCGGCCTTCCAATCCACTGTCTCCATATCTGCACCTCTCCGTCAATGTGCCGAGATCAGCCCACGTCTCGTCTTCGCTTAGCACGACCACTTTCCCTCACATGTTCTCTTAACGTGAGCGCCAGCACCTAGTCAGCCTCTTGGCATATTCACTCAGACATATTCATGATCCACATTTCACATACGAGGCTTTCAGCTCGTACTTTTTGTGGGACAGGTGCCTCTTCCGACTTGTCTGTCAGTCTATCGCCTTTTTATCATCCCGTTAATTAATGCGCTAGCACTCTCACTTATGTCGTCTTGCGACACGCCCCTCGATCCGTAACTACTAACATTCCTTTATCAGATTTACATACAGGCATTCAACACACACTTCTCGGTTACCACTTGCCACGCCTCAACACCACAGACCACTAACCAGTTATATTCAACCCTCCCACTCTGTCGGCACTGGAGCCGCTGTACGCCGCGGAGGAATGTCTGCTGGCGGCGGGGCGGCAGAGGGCCGGAAATGCCAGCCTCGGACCGGACCGGACCGGACCGGGGCCGCCTCCTGCGATCGGCTGCCGTGGCCGGCCTCTCTAGGCTGCTGTGACCGCTCTCGAGAGCTGCCGTCCGTCGGTGCGGTCGGCTGGGCCCGCGGCGCCACCATTGTCATTAGCAAGGCCAATGATTGGTCAGCAGCGCCTCGCCGGGGGCGGCAGACAATCAGTCGGCGATGCCCCCGGACACTGCCCGGGACGGTCCGGAAATGGACCGGGAAGGTCCGGAATGGTCCGGAACTGGCCCGGGACGGTCCGGAACTGGCCCGGGACGGTCCAAAACTGGCCCAGGGCGGTCCGGAAATGGCCCGGAACTGGCCCGAGACGTTTCGGAACTGACCTGGGGCGGTCCGGAACTGGCCCAGAACGGTCCGGAACTGGCCCCATGGACGCCTGACGCTTGTATATCGTCGAGAAGCCGCCCAGAGGTCGGCCCAGGACCCCGCATCTCTTCGAACGACAGCTGATCGATTGAGAGGCGAGAGCTTTTGTCGAGAGCTGTCTGAGCCCTCAAAGTGGTTGGCCGACAAGGTTTTTCGCAGAAAAGCCCTGCCTAAGCGATGTACGTCCCGGAGTTGGAGCGTTCACATCGCTCAGTCGACTCCTACGTTACAAATTACATTACATCATACATCACCAGTTACATCGCTTTCGAGTCAGCTCTGACGTATGGCGGCCCCGCAGAGAAAAAGCGGACTGGAATCCAGATTCCGGTCTATCGCCTTCAGACATCTCTACCACCACCAGCTCCGGACCCCGGACATATCGGGGGAGGAATAACGGGAAAGTTATGCGGGGCAGCCCCGGACAGGGGCAGCACAATAGCAGTGGTGGTGCCGATGCCTGATTGATGAGTCTTGGCCGAGGGAGTGACTGGGCACTGATTAATCGTGGCCGACGTAGTGCAACATAAGGAACGGTTCATCAGCGAGGTCCGCCGGATATTAGCGGGACAGTCTGGGTGAATGAGTTGAGTTTGTGAATGAGTGGAGTCTGTGAATGAGTTGAGTTTGTGGTTCAGCCTAATCAGGGTGATGGGAATATCTTTACGACGACGAAAACACCGGTATGTCCGCCATAAAGCTGGACTATATATCAAAATAAGTCGCCCTGACGTTGGTTTCGGCTGATGTATGGCGACACTTTATTTCACAGGATGGGAAGTGCTCGAGCGCTAGTTTATTTCGAGAGAGAAAGAAACTGGACATCTTCGTGCTCGTTTTCATTTCAGAGAAAGGTTCGCAGCATTGGTGATCGCTTACATTGATATCGTAATGGCATATCAAGTAGCCTCTCTATCGAGGTACTCTGTAAAAAGGCCACTTTTTAGCCATACGATGGCAAGTGCTCGAGGAATATGAATACCCAACTTGACTTAGCTTATGCAAATTCCGTGTTTTCGAATAAGCGCTGAAGTAAACAGTAAAATACCAGCAGGTCATATAAACTGGTAGAGCCAGCTGATGGCAAAGGTGATTCGAGGAAATCATAAATCTAAAAACACACAAGTATGTTCTTTGACAACACGCAGAGCGAACCGAGATATACCGATAATTTTCCGCAGTGAATATTAATATTTACCAGCTCCAGCAACTACCCCGTGTGCGGAGACTAGAAGAGAGCGAGAAACGGTACAGGCAGAGCGGGAACGGCCTTTGTCTTGTCGCCACTTCCCATGTATGAGAGCAAGCTGCCCGACTTCCGATCAGCTGGGATCGGTGACCGTTCTCTGGCGAGCGGCCGTATCACATATCCGTCCTCAGTCGCCGGGGCACCTCCCGTGGGAACCGGAGCCGCGTGGGTCACCGCGCCGCGTATAATTCACACTCACTCAGCCGTAACAATGCCGCTGGTAATTGGCCGTGGGAGGCCGCGGTCAGGCGGTCAGACGGGCTGAGCAGGCAGGCTGGCCAGCCGCGGCTGCAGGCTGTGTTGCCGCGCCGTGTTGAGGCTGCGTTGCCGCGATACCGCCGCAGCCTTCCTTGCCCGCAGTGATCTGTCGCGCTGTCTGATGATATCCCGCCAACCTCGGCCTAGTCTAATATCCCGCCAACCTGCACTACTAGCACTCTGGGTGTGTGTAGGGGGGGGGGGTGAGGTGCTGACAGCTCGAGTATTGCTGTAGTGCTCTTATTGGAAGTGGCGCAGCGTTCATAAGAGTGACGAGTGTGCTGACAGGCAGGAAGCTGACGCTCCCCATTCGCAACGGCAAGTCAATGGATGTTTTTTATCTTTCGCAGCGCACGATTTCTTCCTGTCGGCGCTAAAGATTGGGCCATCGATTGCCATTCAAACCAGCGCGATCGGTTCATTGGTTCCGGCGAGAGTGGAGGGCAAAAAGCATCTTCCTCCGCCGGAGACGGCGTGCTGGAAAATACTACGAGGTCTGTCGGGTCAAAGAGCAGCCCTCCCGCCGACAACGGTGAACGAATGCGATCTGTCCGCTGCACCGATCCGAACATATTTCCGTCGCGATGCGATTCTGTCAGCAGCCGATGTCCTCATCGAACGCGGATATGTTGCGGAGACCGGCAACAGGAAGGTCCCGACTCGAGCGGACCAGGCCGGGCGCTCAAACCAGCACCAGGCCAGCCACCACTATCTCATTTAAAACAGAAGCGAGCGGACAATAAAAATGCGGTATTTTAATTTTGAGCTAGGTAGCGCTCCAGTGATGAGGAAACATTGCAGCGGTAATTTACAAAGTTTGTGCGGCTGTGTGGAAAATGAGACCGCCGCAGCCAGGGATCGCCTCTGAAATGTTAGCTACCACGACGACCCCGGCGGTATAAGCGAGGCGTCTACTCATCTCATCTGCATTCCCAACAGGAGACTGAACTACAATTGAAAATAACTCGACCTCAGACACGTAACATTACCTATTAACCGTGTGGAGCCACATACCATGTTGCAATGACCTCGTTCCTAAGTAGTTAAGGAATGTTCGGTGAAAAACGTTACGCTATCAGGGGCTACGATCCAGGGGGGGGGCCACGGGGCCTTATGGCCCCCCCTGGTATGAGCCATGAGACTACCGGAGAACTAGAATAATGGATCACACGCAATTACAGATGACAGTTCAATTTGAGATCGTGCGAGCTTGATGTCGATGGGGCCAATTAAAGGACGCTAAAGGTCACTCTGTCTTGCGAGTAAGTGGGTGTAATTGGTCGTAATCAGTGTAATGCGTACACAACCACTACTTGTATGTTGGCATGTGGTGCAGTCATTCCTTACCGCCCGGAAAATAACACTTCTGCTCGTATTTTCACACTGCTCGCTGGGTGCCTGATACGGACAAGTTACGCTGCAGAGTGCAAGGGGTACCGCCCTGGATGAACAACGGAGCCGTGGTGATGTCGGAACACAGGATTAAAGTCCCCTGCAGGCTGTTCCCTGACCACTTACGAACTTACCAGTGGTGTTTCTGAACCCACTGAAGCATCTCGCGCTCTGAGACACTGTATGATACGCTACGTCTCGGAGTAGTGAGTAAATACGTAGCATGGTTTGCTATAGGGACGACACAACTCCGGGAACGTACCCACTACTATTCAGCGAACTTCCCGGATCACCACCACTGTAACGCGTTGGCCACCTCGGAGCCGCCGCAGACTTCCTCTCCCTCTCAGCCGACTCTGCAGTGAATGATAAGCTGCTGCTCCCCGGCCCTCGTCCCTCAGCCAGCTCTGCAGCGGAAGATAGCGCTGCTCCCCGCCCCTCCTCTCAGCCAGCTCTGCAGCGAAGATAGCTGCTGCTCCCCTGCCCTCTCCTCTCAGCCAGCTCTGCAGCGAAGAATAGGCTGCTTGCTCCCCTGCCCTGCTCCTCTCAGCCAGCTCTGCAGCGAAGATTTAGCTGCTGCTCCCCTTGCCCTCTCCTGTGCTCAGCCAGCTCTGCAGCGAAGATAGCTGCTCTCCCCTGCCCTTCCTGCTCAGCCAGCGTCTGCAGCGAAGTAAGCTGCTGCTCCCCTGCCCTCTCGCTCTCAGCCAGCTCTGCAGCAAAGATAGCTTGCTGCTTCCCCTCCCTCCTCCTCGCAGCCAGCTCTGCAGCGAAGATAGTTCCTGCTCCCCTGTCCTCTCCTCTCAGCAGCTCTGCAGCAAAGATAGCCTGCGCTACCCCTTCCCTCTCCTCTCAGCCAGCTCTGCGCGAAGATAAGCTGCTTGCTCCCCTGCCCTCTCCTCTCAGCCAGAGCTCTGCAGCAAAATAGTGCTGCTCCCCTGCCTTCTCCTCGTCAGCCAGCTCTGCAGCAAAGATAGCTCTGCTCCCCTGCCCTCTCCTCTCAGCCAAGCTCTGCAGCAAAGAAGCTGCTGCCCCCTGCCCTCTCCTCTCACAGCTCGCAGCGAAGATAGCTGCTGCCTCCCCTGCCCACGCCCGACACGCATGGCGCAGATCCTCTCTCTCCCTTCATCCGCTCTGCCAAGCGAAGATAGATGCTGCTCCCCTGCACGCCCGACACGGCACGGTCCGTCACAGACTCCTCTCCTCTTCCTCTCAGCCAGCTCTTGCAGCGAAGATAGCTGCTGCTCCCCTGCCACGCCCGACACGGCACGGTCCGCCACGCGTCGGACACGCCGGGCGCGGTGCGGAATTCAGTGCACGTGTCGAAATTAGCCGGTCTGCCGCCCCCGCGCCCCTCTCTGTCGCCACCTCGCCGCTCTCTGTCGACGATCCATCAGGGCGGGCGACGGACCGACGGCACCGGACACGGCGGAGCGCTCAAATAGAGACGCCCCGGACGGCCACGCCCCGCCGCCCCGGCCGACGGCAGACATTCGGACCGCCGACTGACACACCCCGACTACAAGCCACCGACAGATACCGGGGTCTGGTTCACAGGGCGGACGCATGGCCGATACGGAGACACATTTAGAGCTCGGTTATCGCCCGATACCGGTGGACTTGTCCAACGTCTTGCCCAACGTCCGACGGTCGCGGATAGATCGGCCGCTCCGACCACTGCCGGCCCGAGGCACCCTGTCCCTCCGAGGCCGTGCCTTCTCAAGACATCCTGTCCCTCCGAGGCCGTGCCTTCTCAAGGCACCCTGTCCCTGTCAGGACGTGCCTTCCTGAGCCCCTGTCCCTGCCGCCGCCGCCGCCGAGTGCCCACGGCAAGGGATGATTGGGCGGCGGGCAGCTCGTTACTGGGATCAGACAATTAGCCGCTCCGATGCCTGCGGGCCACCGGCCGCGCCTCAGATCAGACACAGACCAGGGCGGAATATACGCTCGGCTCACCGACGTGACCTGTGCCCGCTCGGTATCTGGTCCGCGGCGGTCGGCACAGGAACTGTGCCGCAGCTCTCCCGTCAGCTAGTATCCAGAAATACAGCTCAGCCTGGTAGGGGAGCTACGGCTAAGCTGCCGCTAAAGTTAACTCCGCAACGGGTAAGTCCACCCTATGGTTTTCCTTCCTTCCAGGTGTTCATCCCTTACAGTTCCGTTCCAGTCATAGCGGCATCCGCAGCGAGCCGAGCCCAGCCCAGCCGGTCCCAGCCCAGCTCAGCCAGGTCCGCTCGGTTTACAGAGGAGGTGCAGCCCGCAGATAGTCGGGTCGTGACCCGCGACATAGTGCTGCCTCAGCACACCGAGCCTCGCCGGACCGGCGGCGGGCAGGGAGTGGCCAGACGCCACCCTCCGACGCTGCTTTCCCGAACACTCCGGGCTCCGGTCAGCGACGCCCTGAATTCCCCGAGTCGGTCAGGCCAGCAGCTACACTCTGAATTCCCCGAGTCGGTCAGGGGAGAGCCTAGTTCCATGAGTCGATCGGGGGAGAGTTAAATTCCGTGAGTAGATCAGTGGAAAGCCGGTTCTACGAGTCAATAACCGTCGCTCCCGTGTTCTGTCATCATTCCCGGGCTGATTCTGGGCTGTCGGCTGGCTTGATCGTCAGCTCAGCTGGCTGAAGTCAGGTGACCTGACCCGGAGAAGCTCCTGAGACTGTCAGCTGGTCTGACGCCTCTCCTGGGGCTCAGCTGACAGCTGGTCTAAGGACCGGTACTCGGTTCAGACGGCCCACCAACCGCTGATTAGCCACTGGAAGTGATCCCGGCCGCCCTGCGCCGTCACCGGAGCTGACCCCGTCACCGAGCTGACCCCGTCACCGGAGCTGACCCCGTCACCGGTCACCGTGCCGTCACTCCATCACACGGCCCTCAGCCCTGCAGCCGTCAGCCCTCAGCTGACCGCCGTCAGCCCTCACATTAGCCCTCAGCCCCGCACCGCCGCCACGGTCAATCCCGGAACCGCTGCACGCGACGGCCCAGCTGCGGCCGGCTCGGCTGCAGTCTTCTGGGACCGCTGCTGCCTCGCTCAGAGCCGCCCGGGGCCAGTTTATGGAGGCAGCTCAGCCACCAGCTCGCACAGCTCGGCCTCCTTTGCACGCTCCCAGAGGCGTCATCTGCGGCGGCTCTCGGCGGCGTCATCTCTCCGATGGAAGGTGGGTTGCCGCCACAGCCACTCCGAGGAGCAGCATCGCGCTCAGCTGTCAGCACGGGCGATTGCGCTGATAAGAAAAACACAACTAAAAACGTGCTGATAAATTACGAGAGCTTTTTCAATAATGCCAGGAAAATCAGCTCAGGTATGCATCCGAATTCCGTTCCCATAGCTCCTGTATAATACTTAATCAATAATATGTTATGTTTGTTTGTAAGATACAACACAAAGCCACAGAGCGTTTCGTTTGTCACCGACGCAGCGCCAGTGGTGAGAGCTCCGCGACAAAGGTGGATGGACCGCGGGACCGCTGCGGACCCAGCCGGCACCGCGGCCGGCCGGCCGGTTTTTGCGGGGTGGTGGCCGGTGGTGGCGTCGCGCGGCGAGGCGCGCGGTGACCAGCGCGGCACCGTTAGCCGCCGCCGCGCCGCGACTGCCGCCGTGCACCGATAACGGCGCGCGCCGCAAAAAGCCCCGCGCCGTCGTGAGAGATGACTGCGGCCGCCGCAGAGAGGGGTGGGATGCAGCCGGATGATGTAGATGGGTCAGCGGCGGCCCACGGCTGTAGGTCACCACCGCCGCCGGTCCGGCGGGCAGGCTCTACATACAGCGGCCTGCCGTCCCGCTCTGCCGGTGCAGACTGCAGTGCCGGCTCCGCGGGACGCCAGCAGCGCCGCTCTCTCTTCTCTCGCAGAGAGCCGGGGGACGCTGCAGAGCTTCTCTCGGCCCGGCTGGAGCCCGTCAGCTCGCGCCGCGGCGCAGCTCGCCGCCGACGGACGGCTCCGCCCGCCGCACCGCGCCGGTCTGTGTCGTTTCCGCCACACCGCGCTCGACACGCAAAAAGCCGCCGCCGCCGGATTGTGTTGCAGCGCATTGTATGTCGGCTGGGGCCGGCTGGCCGATAACACGACGGCTGTGGGGCCGGGACAGGGCCGTACACACGGCTACAGGGGGCGGCACAGGGCTGGGCGGGCCGGGACCAGACGGTATCCACCAGCCCACAAACAGGGACCACCGCCGCCGCGCCAGGGCCGACCGGTTGTCACCGACCAGTGACACTGTACCGCCAGGGAGGTACGGAGGAGGCCGGCGATGACGTGAGGTGTAGAGGGGGGAGGCGATGACGTGAGGTGTGGAGGGGGCGGTGATGACGTCGACGTGAGGTGTCAGAGAGACGGAGGAGCTGTGGTCGAGAGTGCTGTAATGGTGGCGTTGTCGATGAGCTCGTCGATTAATTTATAGTTAATCGATTTATGATGTGCTGATGGTGACGGATGTAGTTAGCTCTTAGGCCGTTGGCGGTGATTGTCAGACGTAACAGCATCAACGTCCATACGTGAGATGGCCAAGTGAGATCAACACAATCAGATTCATCTGAAGACGAGCAGGAAGATCGTAAACTGACAGAGGGGAATTGATAAGTTTGGGATCGTTTCGTCTTTAGCGTTAGGCGGTGACACAGGCTCAGCTCAAGCTGATACACGAAAGGACTAGAGAGTGAACAATCACAGACTGTATAGCGCAGGGACAACGGCACCTTTCGCAAAAAACAATGTTGAGTTAACATAACAGCTATAATCACTTGTCAAGTTCTGTTGTTTTGCGCTGCATTCAAAAATAATGACCATACATTTGATGTCACGTTTGCTTTCGGTTGATGCATCTATATCGACTTTTATATTTGAGTCGACCGAAATCATAAGTGAGCTGCGATTACAAACATCACAGCGATTGTGCAGCCAATCGTACAAAGCAGCGATGGCGTCCACGCGGAGATCATTAATCTTCAGTCGATCAAATATAACCACCAATCGAACGCCATTCGACCATGAACGATCACTTAGAAAACTGTGCCAGAAATAAAGAGTCAAGTGATATCGCGCGAAGAAAATCCGTTACAGACCGGATAGCTGAAAGTGATCAAACGTTGACAGCCGCTAACAGTCTGGAAATGATTCTCCACTTTGCCAACGACGTACAAACTATTCCCTGGTTATCCATCACGGAGACTCATCCATCAGCTAAACAACACACACGTCCGGCTGATGTGACCGGGCCAGATGGCATGAATAAAGTTCCGCGTCACATGGCGGAGAAGGCCTCCATTGAAAACGGCTGAACGTCGAGATTATCAGCGATTCCGGCCGGCCGAATCGAGCGCATCGACTCCTACGAGAACGGCGTATGCAGAACGGCCGAATGGGTGCAGGAAGAATGATTAGTTACCGCCTTTGTGAGTTATATGCATTCGCAATCGTTCCCACTACACCGTTGCTCTTTTGTGGCTGACCCGAATTTCAGCAGCAGCAGCGGCGGCGCGCGGCACCGGCTGGCGGACCAATCCGCGGGGAGGCGGCACCAATCCCGGACGATGTGCGAACACATCTGCCGCTGCCGGCGAATTCAGCCCGCAGATGATACCACCTCTCCCTCCCTCCTTCTCTCTCTCTCTCTCTCC
>VOPJ01002218.1:0-13997 GCA_014673585.1 Semibalanus balanoides
ACATATCTCCCTGAGGACTTCTGAACGGCGCCTCCTTGGTGCAGAGTCGCAGCATAGCTTTCATCGTCTCTTCTGGTATCTCTGGTGCTTCCATGCTCTCATGATGATATGCATAGTTTGCTAGTATTTCAACGTTCCTCTCTAGCGGAACATTTGTGAATAGACCCCTGGTCAAACGTCAAATGAGCTAGCATTCCACGTTCGTTCATTGTTTCGATGATGTCTAGAAGTCAGACGTGGACTTGAGCGAGTATGTTGTAGGTACGTAGGGCTGCAAGATTCCATTAAGTTTTTTGGCCAACCTACACGTGGGAAGGGGGATCTGCGAAATTATCGGACGTAACGGGTTGCCATCCTTGTGGGTTTTCACGTTTCCGTAGAAGTATCCGGGCTTAAAGTCTCCAATGATCTTATTCATCTTGTTTGTCATGTGTTTGTTGGCGTCATCTATCAGGCTGTTGGCTGCTGATTTAAGTTTGTCCACTGAAAAGTTCTTTCTTACTTTTCGAAACTTGCTCGCATCGCTCAGTATAGCGTTCACTTTGTTGAAGTAGTCGTCTCTGTTCAATATTACAAAAACTTGGGCCTTATCCGCGCGTCTGATAATTATATTTTCATTCTTACGAAGCTCCTTCGTTGTAATTTGTAATTGTAATTTGTATCACCATGAACTCAATTTTGAGTAGAGTGTTTATAGGTACTTGTAGCTTGGTTTGGTTTCGGTGGAGCGCTTTTACTGAGGATGCTTTATAATAAAATATAATATTTCCTACTCGGCAGTACAAATATTCAAGTCACGATTATTCAGTCTTTAGGATCAGTTAAGTTGGCATACTAACATACCTACCTACCTACCTACCTGTACATACCTACCTACCTACCTACCTACCTGTACCTACCTGTACCTACCTACCTACCTGTTACATACCTACCTGTGGCACAAAGCGTAACGAGACCATGTCTCCTCTTTGAGCCATTGACCTATATAGGATATTAGACGGACTATATCTATATTAGACAGCACGCTTACGCTTACGCTGCAGCAGGCCTTTGCAGCGTAAGCGTGTGTATGACATGTGCCTGCCATACGAGCGTCTCGGAGCAGCGCAACCGTAATGTCATAACTGAACCTGACCTAAGCTTAATGGAGGTTGGGTCGATACGCGGCCTCCGGCTTCACGAGGGGTTGAGTATGGTGCCTCCTTTTCCGCCTTCGGCCTCCTGGGAAAGTTGCACATTTTTCTTCGTTGATAATCGTTCGAGAATTTGTCGCCCCGGTTGCGCTTCTCCGAGACGCTCAACCTGCTATGGATGCAACTAGCGCTGCCATATGTAAGGGAAAATAATTCCTTGATATTTTTACATTTCCGGCGGAAGGGCAACTTTTGAATGAGCGTTGAAAGAAAATTATATGCAATGGAGCAACTCTGAGGACTACAGGAGTTAATTCGATTAATTATGAGTAAAACGCCCCAACATTAGAACTATGATGGCATCAGGAGCTGCTTTAAACGCTGCAGAATAAGGTCACGTTTAGTAATTTTGCGTTCGATTCATATGATTAAGTGTCGGCGAGGGGAGTCAAACACTAGACATGTAGAACAGATAGGGTGTCAAATTACTGTTTGCATTGCGCAACCATCTTTGTCACCATGGGTGGGTAATGGGTATGTGCTTTTGGGGTTGACGACGGCGGTACCCCCACAGCACGTGCGACAAGCACTTGCAACCGTTTTTCCGGGTTACAATTTGGTCGGCCATAACTTGCAAGCTACTAAAGATATACGAGCCAAATTTGCTATATATGTGGTCTGTATTAAAGGGAATATAGCACCTTGGGAAAAGTATGTAGAATGATGGAGAAGAATGTCCTGATTACGGTCCTGGCAATTATTTTTTGGCGAAATAAGTCAGAATTTTGTTGTAATTGAAAAAAATAGTCATATGTTACATGTGTACGTCACAACCAATATTGCGTCAGCCAAAGCGAGTTGTGACGTCACAAGGAGGCATCGGAACGGCAAAAAGCATCCTTGAATCAGAGTGCGTAAAAAACGTAACAAACTGCGTTCGCTGGTTCCTGATCGCAAATAATATTGGACGCGATTACAAATGTGTTAATGTTTGCACAGGGTCTATTCTAAGCTCTTTTAGTAATTTAAATAGGAAAGCAACTTACATTGACAATGATTAGTTTTTACTTAACTATATCCCACAGAGGAATGTGTCCAATGTGTGAATAGCCCATTGAATGAAATTCAATTAGTAGCACTGCATATGCTTCTATTGCGGAATAATTAAGCTAACGGAAGGAACAACCCTTATTTTTTATATTTTTTATCAACAGTTGCCCTTTGAAGCCTTTGTCTTGTATTATTTTCAAATGGAAATCAATGAAAAATTCACAAAGTTATGGCCAATCATGTTTTTTGGGAAAACCGAACTTCCCGTAAAACAACACAAAACTGTCCTTACATATTATTGAGTATTGCATGAACATTGACCAGCCACCCATCCAGCATTTGTCAACTCACATGTATTATTGGGGTAATTTTAATTGGAAATCGGTTTCCAATTGACATAGAATATTTATTTATACAATCCACCATAGTGAATTTGCCCCATTGGCATTGAGTGAATACCATTAAGTTAGTACGAATATGCTTCTATTGCGGACAATATTGCGCTACCGGTTCCGAGCTACCCATCAACAGTTAGCCTTTCAAAGACCATTGTCTGCATTATTTTCAAAATTGAAATCCAATGAAAACTGACAAAGAAAATTGACATTCATTTACCAATTGTTCAAGTCATACCTTTCGATAGCGGACCGGGGGCGGGAACGCAAGGTAACTTGAAATTACTTGGCGGACGGTTCAAAAGCAATGCGGTGAAATCACAGTGGAAGTAATACTGTGACGTAATGCGATACGTCCCGGGCATTTGTGACGTTGAAATATGACCACACATGACAAACGGTTTGCGTTCAAAACTTCACAACAGGTCGTTTTGGAAGGCAAAATTTCAGATTTAGAGGTTTCTCAGTACACCCGACAATCTGGCTATCTCAGGTAAAAACTAATGTTAAAGGTGCTATATTCCCTTTAAGGGCTATATGATAAACCATTTCATTTGGCGCGGGCGGGCCGCCCGCGCCGAATGAACGACATGAACGACACACGCTTTTTCACAAGTTTATTTTGCTAATCGATTTATTCGTCTGTATCGCTACGGTTTTGTCCCCGGACACACACCCGCAACGAAGGTTTGCGGGTGTGTATACCTTATCAGAAATCGGGGCAATATATAAGTGTTATTGGTTTTGGCCAGGAATATCCGGCCATCACACTTTCATATATATATATATTATATATATATATTATATATATAATATATATATATTATATATATATATAACATATATATATATATATATATCGTTTACTTCGGCAATATATCTCATTTATGCAGGTGTTGTTAAATGCCAGAGCATATTTGCATTTGATTCGTTTCTTCTCTGCTTGTTCTAACAGTGTCGTATAAGCGTTTTGGTTTCGTTCGGTAACCGATATATTTTCACCTAAAAGACATGCTGCATTTGACTAACCGGTTTCAAACGAATCTATCGTCCATTCGTCAGAGCCTGTTGCAGTATAACATGTTTAATGGAAACGATTCAGACAATTATTTCAAAATATTCGATCGAAAGTGCTGTTTTGAAAATAATGTAATTTTGAAATTGTGATATTTGAAATTCAACCTGAGCTTTCAAGCGAAGCTTTGAAGGATAGGTACTAATTCTTCACTAAGTTCAATAATTAAGGACATTTGTTTAAATCTAATAAACTTAAAACACGTCCGAATGATGATAATACATCACCATAAACATTAATTGCAACATCATAAATAGGTACATATTAATAAAAAACATAACATATTGACGCATTTAGAAGGCACTACCGAATCATTCAGTAGTGCGCCATGACTCCAATTTGTTTGTTAATATACGGGAATCCTTAAGAGTCAGCAGTGCTTCAAATATCCACAAGTTTGCGGTGGCTTGTACAGGACTTCATGATGCTGATGTTGTCGTTCAGCTCCTGTCTTGTCAGGTCGTGTCAGGTCGTGTCAGCCAGAGAAGAAACGAATCAAATGCAAATATGCTCTGGCATTTAACAACACCTGCATAAATGAATATATATATATATATATATATATATATATTTATATATATCTATACATATATAATATATAAATAGATATAATATATTTATATATATATATATATATATATATAAATATATATATGTAAATCCATTGACTTTGACATCGGTATGTATTCGTATGTACATGTACCTATATATCATATCACGCATCAATATATGATTACAATCACAATCATTTCTAAAGCCATTTCATTAATCATAACATTCCTTCAGCGTGTATCATTTTTCAGCATTATTGTATAGTGAAATTTATCAACACACCTCTTTCTAAAACAGTGGTTCTCAGAATCACGGGCACAGTTACCCACTTGGCGACCTGAAATACTTGTTATCCCTGCTTTTTTACAATTATTGTCATCACCTCCGACGGGACATTTGTGCCCATTTTATGGGAGGGCTCATGGCTCCTTCCTCCCCATTGCGAAGTTCGTGAATAAATTGAAGTTTTGCGGTACAGCATACCTTCAGGCGTTCGGTACTATTGCCATCTATGGGCAGATATATAAGTTGATATGCGGCAGCTGGCAGCCAGGTGCAGCCGAGTCGATCGCAGTGTCGGGAGACGGCGGGAGGTTCGGCTAGTCAGTGGCGGTGGAATGGTTCTGGATAGGGGGAGGGGGACCGGGGAAGGCACTTCGTGTTCGGTTAATACCCATGCGCATTAGGGTCATAGAGATCATATGTACATACATAGAGATCATATATACGCGCATTCATGCGTTACAGAGAGCAAACTTTAATTGCATGCTTAATATATAACTGAAACACACAAAGTAACATGGTGTGTCAAACACGCTACTACCGCCCGTCGTTTAGCACATTTGCTGACCAATAGATGACACTTCACTACCAGATCTAGTTTCCTACTAGAGCAATATACAACTGGATAACAATATAAGCATAAATCTATGTACACTGCCTCAAGTAAATCTGGCAACTTACTTGATAATTGGACAACATTTGATTGACTAAAAATAGGTCGCCAAATTAGTGCTCCGTCAAGTGAGGCATCCTGTAGCGAGTGACAAATTGCAATGACACCAATTATGCATTCAACGCTAAAACGCGGGCACAATTTTGAACGGATTGCAATGGGACTGAGATAGAGATGTTTCTACGGGTATCGGCTTTGTAGATCTACAGAATATAATTGATAACTCAAATACTTATCGATATATCAAATGAAATATGCGACAAAATCCCGCTCAGAGAGCAGTTTTCAGTGGATTTGCACGTAAAACTAGGAGAAACATGTCGGATATAACTAAAAACGCGGGCGCAGCTTCAAAGCTAGAACCGTGAAAGCAGCACGGTTGGATTACAAATTGTTTTTCTCTCTGATTCTAGAGAACATATTTGATGAGATGCATAGTTGTTGTTCAATCATCTGACATTTGACTAGAGCGGTCGAATTCCATATGGCGGCTGTGGCTCCCGGGCGGCCGGCCGCCGGTCGTTAGTATCGTGTTTGACACACCATGAAAATGCTCTTTTCATAGTTAGGTCAATCACTGGTCGCATATAAACACAACTTGAATGTAGCTGGAACGTAAGTTGACTGCAGTTGACTAAATATGAATATTTACTTGAAGAGCCTCATATTTCGCATAATTAAGTACAAATTCACATTGTCCACTGTTACTTGTAGGTATTCGAAATCAATGACAATCCAAACAAGTACCTACAAAACAAGGTACTTGTGTGGATTGTCATTGATTTCTAATACAATTATCATGTCTGATACATTACAATTGTCCACTGTCAACATTGGCAATTTGCCTAATGAAGACCAATTTCTCTTGTGATCGGAAATTGTACTGTTCGTCCCTTTGACAGCGTTATCGATTCTAGATGGTGCGACGATACGTGACCTTTTTTGGTCCGAAATGCTTCTTTGGTCATACTTGGATCCAAACTCTGAATAACCGAAGCACTACCGTAGTGACCTGCAGACCTGGCTTGTTTTGATGAGTTGGAGTGTTTTGACGGGCGATTGGGTGACGTCAGCCGACCATCTTCTCTCTCATAATTCGTGACTGATGAGGGTATAAATGTCCAGCATACTCGTATTTCACAGCCGACGGCTCGACTAGAGGTCAGTCACAGCCGGTTACTGTTCACCATTCATTCCTTCTCACCCTCCCCTCGGGCCCTCATCGCCCCTTACCATTCCCTCACCGTTTTCTCACCATTCTCTGTCTGTCCCTCCGCCATTCCCTGACCGTTCCCGTACCATTTAATGACTATCCCTCACCATTCCATGATCATCCCCTTAACATTCCCTGCCAGTCCCCTCACCATTCAATGACTATCCCCTCACCATCCCATGACCATCCTCTTAGCATTCCCTGATTGTCCTGTCATCATTCTCTGACCGTCCCTCACCAATACTTGATTGTCTCCTTAAAGGGAATATAGCACCTTGGGAAAAGTATGTAGAATGATGGAGAAGAATGCCCTGATTAACGGTCCTGGCATTCATTTTTGCGAAAAAGTCAGAATGTGTTGGTAATTTGAAAAATAGTAATTATGTTTACAATGTGACGTCACAACAATATTGTGTCACCTAAAGCGAGTTGTGAACGTCCAAGGAGGCAATCGAAGCGGCATAAAAGCGTTCCTTGAATCAGATGCGTAAAAACTAAAACAACTGCGTTCCGCGTGGTTCCTGACTCGGCAGATAATATTGGACGCGATTACAAATGTGTTATGATTTGCACCTTAAGGGTCTATTCTAAGCTCTTTTAGTAATTGTTTTAATAGGAAAGCAACTTACAATTGACAATGATAGTTACCTTAGAACTATTTCACACGCAGAGTGAATTTGTCCTAATGTGTGATTAGCCATTGAATGAAATTCAATCTAAGATTAGCACTGCAATGCTTCATATAGATTGCGGAGATATTTAAGCTAACGTAAGGAACAACACCAATCAAACAGTTGGTGCCTTTAAGACCCTTTGTCTGTAATTATTTTTCAAATTGAAATCCAATGAAACTTCCACAAAGTAAATGGCCAATCATTTTTTGGGAGAACCGAACTTCTCGTAAACAACACAAGCGTCTTATATTTGTTGATGTATTGCATGAAACCATTGACGCAGCCACCAGGGACGCAGAAGTATGTTCAAGTTGGGGGGGGGGCAGGATTTTACCTGCCAACGAGTACTTCAGAACCAGAAATCCTGCTCCTTCAGAATTCTGCACCATTAGAACCACTAGTCACTTTTGGTTGTAGGTATTACCTATTTACGCCACTAACTCGTCCACTACAGGTATTTTTGATACCTTAAATTTGACTAGACAATAGAATCGCTATCCTGCTGCTATAACCGATTTTTTGAAATTTATGATGACAAATTAAAAAAAAATCATATTTTTATAAATTCTCAGATGCTAAAACATGAATACTGTCTATAGAAACATGCAGATAACGCAATATGATGGAAAACCACTTAACGTGAGATTTGACGTGTTAAAAATTTGAAGTTGATACCAATTAAAACTGACAGACAATTTATGACCTTCCAAAGACCAAAATTGACCACTTTCGAAACGGCATTACCTACCGTGGGATAGTAAAATGGCATTTGCGTTTTTGCTTTATACGCTAACTTTTGAGTTATTTGAAACTGATATCGTTTTAATCTTTTTCCACGCCTCTAACGCAAAAAAAATCGGCCAATAAACATGGTAATACAAATACTACATTGACGTAAATCAGCAGGTTGACCTCTTATGACCTCCGGATGACTTTGACCTGAATTTAAGAATCATCCATCATTTAGTCTTAGCGTGATACTTATACAAGTCTAAGAATGATACTTAATAGTGTCGCATACATAAATCATAGGCACCGATTTTTTGGACTACTGTAATGCGTTTTACCCCCGCGCCGTGCCGGTGCTCGGACGCCACCTCGCTGTTGCCATTCAAACTCGTCAAAAAGTATTTGAAACTATTACGGTCATTTATTTAACATGTCCATATTGAGGTCACCAGAGGTCATCAAAGATCAGATTTTCACACTTTTAGGGTTTGCTCAGAATCCCCGCAAATATCTCGCCGAACTATGAAGCTCTAGGTAGCAAACGAAAAAGCGATTGAAAGCTCTTTGAAAAATGCAATCGCCAACGTGTCCTCCAATTTTAATAGCTTAGGAACAAACGGAAAAAGCGATTCGAAAGCTCTTGAAAAAAGTTGCAATCGCCAAACGTGGTACCCCAATTTATTTTCAGGTCCAATAGTTTAGGCTCATGAGACCACCAAGGTCAAAAGGTTATTTTTGAGACACGGTCTCCCCAAATTAAATACCCGAATTTGTTGACTTGTACACATTGGTGGCGGTTTTCACTTTTTTTAGATGATTTTATCGAGAGTTAATGACAAACATTGTTGGTGACCTCGAATGACCTCGGCTGACCCTGTAGAGGTCACTTTACAAAAGTTGCACATGGTTCTTCAGGAATGGTCGATGATAACATGATTCAGAAGAAATTGGGCTGCTATCTTGCGTATCCTCAGCATCAATAAAGCGGCGAAAAGGGGGCGGGCACCGGGGCATCCGTGCCCTTATAATTTTAAGGGGGCACCCATATAAAATAGCTCCCTTTAAATTTGCTATGGCTTATGCTACGAATTTAGGTCTTATTATCAAATTTATGGAAACACATTTGTATAATGTCCGTGAATATTTACGGGCGTGGATTAATCTCGTGGAAACAATACAAATGGAAGTCGTGGAAAATCGAGTGTTTTTAGTACATGGCCAGAAGAAAAACGTGTTGAAACCTACCTAAACCTAGACCTAACTAATAACCTAACCTAACCTAACCTAACCTAAACCTACCTACCTAACCTAACCTAACCTAACCTAACTAACATAACTAACCTAACTAACTAACCTAACCTAACCTAACCTAACCTAAATCCTAACCTAGCGAAATATATTTTTTTGTTAAAATAGCTTTTGAAGCGATTTGTGAAACTTTTAGTTTTAGCCCCTAAAATTCAGTTGTGCTTTTTTCGTTTCAAATTGGACCCAATTTGTTGTGAAGTCTATTTTTTAATGAGAGCACATATGCATAGGTGGGCAAAAATCAGGCATCGTCATTGCAAATCTGTTACTGTAATCCGAAGTGTAAAACTCTAAAATTGCTGACGTCATTAAAGGTTTACATATGGGTTTAGATACATTTGAAACTAATGTGTTGACGGTCTACGGTGCTGGAATATCCTAAACTCAAATTTTTGATTTTCACCAAAATTCAGTTTAACTATCCTCTTAAATGGCTAAACAGCCTTAAATTCGACTGGAAAGCAATCATTACTAGATCCTACCTATAACATTCCAACATTTATAATGAACATGTACTTTTTATCCTCCACATGATGTGATTACTCCTTCAAACGATTTTTGTTCCATCAGAAACTGTATAACAGAAAAATCGTTCCTGCAGAAAAGTTGGGGGGGGGGGGCGACGCCCGCCGGCGAACAAAGTTGGGGGGGGGGCGCTGCCCTCCTCTGCCCGGTGTTCCTGCGTCTTGCCAGCCAACCCATCACCACATTTTCAAAACTCACATAGTATTATGATGATTTTTTAATTGGAAAATTTGGTTCACAATGACCAGAAATATTTTGTATACATTATCCACCATAGTAATTTGCCCATTGGCATTGAGTGAAATACATTAGTTAGTAGCTGAATATGCTTTATACGCAACCTAAAGTGTGACGTCATAAAAGTAGCATGGCATACTCAGCTGACGACGTAGTGTTAAAGGCCATAGGCCGTAAGTTATTTCTCAATTCATCGGAAAACGGCTTAGTTCTTAGTTATGTGAGATACATCACGTTAAAGAAGGACATTTGCATTTTTAAAAATAATAAAAAAGTAGACTAATTACAAGAATGAAGCGAAAATAAGCTAAGAAAGAACCATTGAGAACACGTTACGTTTTTGGCGCACTTGTGACAACATATTTTTTCTCAAAGCGTTTAAATTTGCAGCCGTTACTGCGTCTTTAAATGACGTCATATCATGTATCATTGTTGATTTGTTCACTCTTCAGCTTGTTTCTCTTTAATGGAATTTACTTAAATATAGCTCAATTAAATACAAAAAGGGCAATATAATTTCTTCTTTATGTTTGCCAGGAAAGTTGGTGACAATTATGACGTATGAGTATCACTCTAACACGAATTATGAAGCAGCGTTAGCTTAAAACTAGCTGTAAATCTTCTTAAATAAGTGATAAAAATAACCTGATCCATTTCGTGGCCTCTCAATGCTAAGCTGAACTTCATTTAACGGGAAAAACGATTTATTTTTTGTGTCTATGGCCTTTAACACTACGCGGTCAGCTCAGCTGAGTATGCCACGCCGTCAGCTGCTTATATAAAATGACGTCACGACTTAGGTTGCGTATTGCGGATAATATTGCAGCTACAGGTTCGAGCTACCCATCAACAGTTGGGCCTTTCAAAGACCATTGTCTGCATTATTTTCAAATTGATATCCAATGAAAACTGACAAAGAAAATTGACATTCACTTTCAAATTGTTCAAGTCAATACCTTTCGGTGGCGGACGGGGCAGACGCAAGGTAACTGAAATACTGGGCGGACGGTTCAAAAAGCGAAGTGCGGGTGGAAATCACAGTGGAGTAACTACTTATGACGTAGGTATGGCGAAACGTCACGAATATTAGTCCTATATTTGAAAATATTTGCCCTAATAAATTCGATAGCCCAACGTTTTTTTGCGATTCCAAACTCAGCCAACTAGTGTTATCAGTTTTGGAAAGGCAAAATTACAGGATTTAGAGGTTTCCTCAGGCTACAAATCCCGACAATCAAGCTATCTCAGTTAAAAACTAATGTTAAAGGTGGTATATTCCCTTTAACACCTGATTTCCTCCTCACCATTCCCTGACCATCCCCTAACCATTCCTTGACAGGCTGGCCATCCCCTCACCATTCCATGACTGTCTCCTTACTATTATACCAGTAAGACGCCTTAAACGGCGAAGGACGAGCGAGTCCGAATAAATCCACGTCAATTTATTCACCCCGTCTAACGGAGGAATCGTCTTGTGCAAACATGCATTTGAATTATTTTCGCTGTGTTGTTTTGCCGTCGCAAATAGGTTCCGAATCTAATCGATACTTTAAACTAAATAGAGAGTTTTTGAAGCTGTATAATTTTAAATTTGCATTATAAGCTTCATGTTTTGTGTAGGCCAAAATTAATTTTGGGTGGGTATTTAGGATGGATTGATTGGCGCTTTACCAGCCGCATCAATTTTTATCGTTCCTAGACCTTTGGTTTTGAAGCTACGGCGGTGTAATTATAGGAAATCTGATAAACATCGTCAAATAAAAATATTATTGACAGATTTTAACAGTGAAATACTGCCAGCATGCAAGAACGAACCATAAATTTTGTCAATGCATTTTATGAGACGGATACATTGGTCTATACACTTGGTGTGTTGTTTTAATCGTTCAAACGTCCCCTAAGGTGAACTGGCTGAGCACACGTAGCATGATTGTTAATTGTGAAGACGTCAAAAACTAATCATTTGCGCTTGTATAGGCCAGTAACTTTGCACGTACCATCGCGCGCTGATTCGCACATAGTGCATACGCCGGGCGGAACTCGTTTCTTCTACGCATCTGTGTTGACCCTGTAACCTTTTGTTGCGACTTTGGTTGCCGAGATATAGGTCCGGTAATTATGGAGCATCACCGCCTAATGTTTTGTAAGTAATTTTTGTGGACGGACAGGGTTGCACGTGCGCAGCGTGCAGTGTGACCGCAGAGTTTTAAAAACACCTGTGCGACATTTGCCAGTGGTGTGGTCTCCAGCCTCACATGAGCTTCCCGTCAATTGACGATAATAGTCAATCACATCTGATATGACCCTTAAATTGTACGCAATACATTCCTCAACTTTACAATATATACTTCTTAGTGTTTGATTAATTCCAAGATTCACCAACTCCAAGACAGCCGATCTACTCGTTGAAGTCGCACTGACAAGCACCTTAAGGTGCAATTAATCTTAGTCCTGATCTCTGCAGAAGCGCATAGAGCGCGAAAACGACGCGGAGGCGGCGATCCGGATTATCCATATATCTGACTATTCTATGGGACATTTTTCTCACCTATATACCAGTCTGGACCCTGGTCCCGTGACGCGGCACGTGCCACACGGCGCCGTGCTGCGCCATCACATGTGAAAAAACAATGTCAATATCATAATGTCAGTATTGCATGGGGGCTATCACATAATGCGAAGAAACCGCTTGTGCAAGTTCGGGATATGCGGGGTCAGTATAAGATAAGGCTTCTTGACCAGCGTCGCGGTCTGGGTGGGGGGGGGGCGCCGAGCTGGCCCGGCCCGGCCGGCCTTTCCGGCCGGCGGGTCGTGGGGGGGAGCGGCGCGGGCCCCGGACCGCGCTTATATGTTGCTGCCAGGCCGAGAAAAATCCGGTATTCAATGAGGACTCGCTCCGCGCTTCGCGCTCGCTCGTAATGAATGTCCCTTCACTATTATTTGACCGTCCCTTCATTCCCTGACTGTCCCCTCACCATTCCCTGACTGTCCCTTCACTGTTCCCTGACTATCCCATCACCATTTCCTGACTGTCTCCTTACCATTTCATGAATGTCCCCTCTTCATTCTATTACCATTCCCTGAATATTCCCTCACCGTTCCATGACTGTCTCCTCACCATTCCCTGACCGTCCCTTCACCATTATATAACCGTCCCTTCATCATTCGCTGACTGTCCCTTCACCATTGCCTGACCGACTACTCACTTTTGCCTTACTGTCCCTTCACCAATCCCTGACTATCCCCTCACCATTCCATGACCGTCCTCTCACCATTCCATGACTGTCTTCTCATCATTCCCTAGCTGTCGTCCTTTCCCTCACCATTCCATGACCGTCCCCTCACCATTCCCTGACTGTCCTCTCACCATTCCATGACTGTCCTCTCATCATACCCTGACTGTCCTCTCACCATTCCCTGAATGTCCTCTCACCATTCGACCCTAACCGTCCCCTCACCAGTCACCAGTCACCACCCATCACATCCGCTCATCTTCACGACTCATTCTTGACTCATGGTAGATTACTGTATTTACTTTATGGAATGGAAGTCATCTTGAGCGTCGTTCGGGCCACATTTGTCTGTTTCGTCCGAGTTAGCCCGTTGCACAGCAAACCAAACATCGTACCAGCAACGAACCGTCAGTAATTATAATTTGCTTTATATGGTGACAGTCGTATAAGCGGACGACATAAAGTCATGATGAATCATAGCAAGGCCAACCTTGACCCCGAGTGGAGTCGCATCGTCAACAGGGGTCGTGTGTTCGTGATTCTGGCTCGATGTCATGAGTCACCAAGCGGATTCCGATATACTGGCGTTGCACATAAGCAAGGCTTTCAGAGTACATTTACAACCGAGTGTCTTCACTCTTTAAAGGGAATGTTTCACCTCTCTGAAAGTTGTCCAATGTACGCCGCTTGTGGTGCAAAATATAAAGTAAATTGCCTTGCCGAACAGATTCTGACTTTATTTCTCACAAACAGTGCTCAATTTCATGAAAAACTAAAGTTTTCGTATTTGCGGCTATGACGTCTATGAAGGAAATTTTGGGAAATAGAGGAAAACCTTCACGCTGCAATATGTATGACTAGTGTATGGCTAATGTATAGCCAAATGTAAAACAAGTCTCTTTCATCAACATTTGATAA
>VOPJ01002229.1:0-13996 GCA_014673585.1 Semibalanus balanoides
ACGACTCAGTGGGGACTGGGAGCCCCGCTATAGCCTCGGAGGACTGGTGGACACGACTCTGTGGGGACGGGGATATAGGCAGGAGCTGAGCCGAGCTGCGACCGCAGCTCTGTGGGCGTTAAGCTGCCGCCGCCGGCGGTCGGAGGGATCTCCCCTGGCTGGTATTGATGCCAGCTCTGAGGCCGCCGGGACACCCCCGGGCCGTCCACTCACTAACCCCGGCCAGAGCAGTCAGAAGCCAGTGCACTGACCCACTTCCAGGCCTGTTGCATCACATGATGGCACGCCTGTTGCATCACATGATGGCACGCCGGCCGCCTCCCACCGCTTTCCCTCCTTGTTATTAGCATAGACGACAGGTAGTATCTGCATTTAACAGGTACCGATCCACAACTGGGCCCGCGTGATGCCAACGATTGAGAGATGCACAAGTCGTTTGCTACCCTGGCCATCCAGCACGCGAACCCGAGCAGGCCCGTTCACAATGGTGCTGATGCAGGCGATACTCTAACAGCTGGGAAGCTGACATTAATCCATGTACGTCGGGACGTACCCTGCTCTCCACGAAGTACGTCGAAACGTACCATGTTCTCAAATAAGTACGAGAGAACGTAGCCTGCTCTCCCCCAGAGTACGTGGGGACGTAGCCTGTTTTCCCCAGAGTACGTCGGGACGTACTGAGTTTACTCTGTGCTTCCCAGAGCACGCCGAGCCGCGATGCCGTGCGGTGAAGCAGTCAGCCGTCACTCAACCTATGCACACACATCTGCCGTCTTCAGTCAGTCGAGCCAAAGGCCGGTGGATGACTTAGCGGGTAGACGGCGCAGGCAGGCAACACGAGTCGAGCGTTGGACACGGTTAAAGCGGGGGGAGGAGGGCGTGAGACGGCAGAGAAAGAGACGACTCCAACAGCGAAGTGCAGGACCTAAGGGGAAGACTGGAGAAGCTGCAGCACCGGTCAGGGGACGCCGGGGCGGCTCCCAGCACTGTAATCACATTGTAAGAATGCAACAGTTACCTTTTTTTAGAGAGAGAGAGAATTAACTTTTACTACTGGTTCAATACAGTTTCGAGTCCATTCGGTACAAAATAACGATGCATTGTTGATCACGAACTTCTTGAATCATTGAGCGGCCAACTTGCAAGCGATCTCGCTCACCCAGTGCGGTGTCAAGTGGTGAAAACTGAAACTAACCAGGGACTTGGTTGCTTCAGCTTCTCCAAAGAAAATTAGGCCAACTTGTTCATGAGTCATCATTATTCCCCAAGCTTTTGATAGACGACAAAATGTTGTCCTCTTGGAAAGTGTCTCACATTCAACGTATGCGACTAATCAATAAACAGCACTGACGGCAGTAAATAGTTAAACAAATCATTCACTATCTCAAACAATGCATATCGGCTTCCAGTAAATAAAACAAAGCTGGTGCACTTCGTACAAGTAGCAGCGGTGCCGTGCTGCACGATAGTTCGGCAAAACTCGTATGCAGATCACGCGTAGAGGCGGATAACGGAGCAGGGCCATACATTCACGGGGAATTCCGACCACAGACTGCTTCCTGCCGGTCCTGCGCTGGTCCAAGGCTGCATTCAAACCCGTTGGTCCAGCGTGCGAGACGAAAAAGAAAAGCTCGCCGTCTGAGAGTCGTGGAAAACTTTGTTTTGGGTGTCATTTTTCTCGTGATTTTCCAGCGAAGGCATTCTGCTGTCCATTTTGCGTGGCAGTGCCCATTGTTTTGCGACCTTATGGGGACGGCTGGGGTTTCCACGGCGTTTCGGCGTGTCCACCAAGTTTGCCTGCCTGGTAGAGCTGTCGGTAAACAGTGGAAAGCTGGCGCCGTGGTGCCAGCGACGCACTCATCAACATCACCATGACAATGAAGGCATTGGCAAGTTACCAGACGCCATAGATTGGACACAACGTTTCCTCGTAACTCAATACTACATATGTAGGGTATGGTGGGGCAAGACAGAAGGCCCCGCCAGGGTCAAACGACCCTCCCGTAGATCGCTGAATTAAAATTGTAGAGAGCAAACTGTTATGCTCTACAAGACAAACTAAATAGGGTCAGTTAACTCATAGAATGCAACATCATTTATGCGGCCCTTTCTCGAGATACAAGTAAAAGTCAGTTTTGGGAGCATTTTCATAATTTCAGTAGGTGCTCAACTAAGCAAGAGCATTCTTTCTCTGAACGTTTTTCTTCCAGATAATTCAAGCCAACTCTTTAAGGTCATAATCTTATTTAGGAAAAGGTATACATATTGCTTATTCATATCGCCCATATCATGCATATCGCTCGTCGCCAAAATGCTCATGCAAAGGCCAAAACGCCTGGGGGCATGGCCATGTGCCAGCAGAGTACATATTTCAAGAGCCTTCGATAGCTTTACCCGTTTGTTTCTAGCGATCATAGTTCCATAGGTATTTGAGGAAATCTGAGAGACTCCAGGAGTTCCCATGTTCGACCTGTGATGACCTCTGTTGAACTAAATATTGACCGAAGCCAAAAACAAAATGACTGAAATAGTATCGACATTAATTCTAACGACTCATCAAACAGTTATCTTGGTTTTCGCCTACTCCCTATAGCTAGTTTGAGGAGACGGTGCATTTTGCCCCGTCCCTGTGCCCGAGGGGTGGGGACTGGGGAAAGACACCCCTTTCGCAGATCTTTTGGAAATCGACGCCTACAAACTTGTAAAATGAAAAAAGGTAACATTGGGCGATGCAAAAGGCAAAGCATTACTCCGCACTTGTCACAATGCTATCACTCTCCGCCTCCGTCAAAAACGAAACGAAAATTTCAGTAAAAAGCATCTAATAAAGCATCTAATAAGTCCTGCCCCACGTAACCCTATTATAAATCCGAGTTATGATTATATTATGAATACACATTGCACTCAACGTCATCGTCAACCCAACAATACAAACGTCCAGATCAATCCGCCCCTGAAGCTCAGTGGAAGAGCGCTGGATTTCTGGCCTATCCCGGTAGTGGCAGCCCGGGTTCGAATCGCTTCGGCGTCCGCTATTTGCTCCTGACTGGTATGGCCGCGGCCAGTGGTAGCGGTCGCACTCAAAGCCAGGTGACGTCAGTGAGCGGGGCGGACCGTGTCCAGGTATGACGGGCGCATAAAACTTTCGTCTCTAAATTTTGCCGGCCAACAATAATTGCGCGATCGGGTGGTGAGGTCAGGACCTGCGCAACAAGCTCTGCTTAGCGCGGGTGCTGACCTCGGAAAGCCATACATACAAAACATTCGGACTAAATTCATATAAACATGGTTGGTTGTTTTGGTTGTAATGCCTGGTTTGCTATGACTTGGTTTGCTATGGTTACATTTGCTTATGCTATGTTATTATCGTTTTGATCAATATGCTCTTTTCCCAGTCCTTCAGGATTTCGTCCCTGCCAGAGCCTCTTCTTCTAAAAGGCCCTTCAGTAATTCGGTCCCCAATGACCATTGGATGCGGCTCATGTCCCGTATGTCTGGCAGCTGAATGTGAGGCGCCCGGTCTCGGCACCTGCCTCACTGGCAGACCTATTGACTGAGGTCAGGGTCCCCCTCCCACCGACACCGAAACCGACACCGGCGGCGGCGGCGCTCAGCGCTGCATGCTTCATCTGATCGCACCAACAACAGGTGCAGTGCTGAGCAACAACACGGTGCTCTCGAGCAGAGCAAGTCGCACCGGGAACAGCAGTCGCCTGAACACTGGGAGGTTGTGTGCCCGACCCAATACATCGACTCTGCGACATTGCTGTTTGAGGTGCGACATCACACTACAGTCGCACCGGGAACAGCAGTCGCCCGAACCTCATGACCCTCGCGACACGGGGTACACCGCAGTCACCGCAGTCACCGGGTACACTGCGATCATCGGGAACACAATCCGGCGGTCGGGGGCACTGAACTCAAGTCGGGTGTCGAGGGTCGGGGGGTTAGAGGGGTTGGTGGGTTAGAGGGGTCGGGGGTCGGGGGTCGGGGGTCGGGGGTCGGAGGGAAGACGCCGCCTCAGCTCCCACCCCGACTCTGACGACTCTGACTCAGTCTGGCGGTAATGACTCAGGCCCAGCTGACGGGAGCGGGGGACGGTCCCCGCTAGCCGCAACTCTCATTCACGTCCGTGGAGTTGAGCCGCAGCGGCGGCCCGGGGGACCGCAGTGCGCCCTCCTCGGAAGACGCACTGACTGTGCGACCACACGCGGTAGCCGGCACCACATCAGACCCGGCCGAGCCGCGGCCCAGGGAGGGAAAGCCGGCCAGTCGGGCCCACCGCACCGCAGAACTGTGCGTCACCGCCAGCATACGGCACGTGCAGAGGGTACGCGTCGTCAGAGCTGTAATCCGGCACCTGGCACGAGGCCAGCAGGTCACGGTCACAGAGCCGAGTCAGTCGCAGAGGCTGTGGGGTACGACTGATAGCGCGGGTCAGAGAGACGGTTCCAGGAACAGACTTCTACGCTGCTCCTGTGTCGCAGTTGCTTGGATGATCTTGCTTAGCTGAGGTTTGCGTCAATATTTCCGGGGTGACGGCAGGACGGTCGTGACACGCGTTCGTGAATGGAGACGCAAAGCTACGAAATTGAAATCGGATTCTTAGGAGATATTTCTAATTGTTTTATCGGTAGCTAAAATCAAAACTTAATGATCCAGTGGCAGCGTATGGAGCTATGCGTGCATGCATCACAATTTGCTGCATCTCGAAGTGTGTTCAATGCAAACTGACGGTGTGCTACAAGCAGACTTGTGCTTGATTCCAGTGGAATCGAATCTGATTCCGGAATCGATTATGTCTGTACCGGAATCGAAATCGGATTCGATTCCATTGACATCTGGGTTGAATCGGAATCAGACAGACAATAATTTTTACAAAATGGTGGAATCAGAATCAAAGGCTATTCTTGTGATTCCGTTTGATTTCGTAAAAATCCCCCGGACCATGAATTTAAGTTTCCATGAAGGAAATGTGTTTCTTGAGCATGCCCTAGTTAAAGCAAAGCTAGGTGATCTTTTTTAACCTAATGAGGGTCAATAAAACATGTTCAGTTTGTAAACTTTTTAGTTAGAGACATACCAATGATCTTCGCTTATAAAATGTTATGTTTATTGTACCGTACATTCCATAACATTCTCATATATTTCAAGACTTTGATTTATCTGTGCAACAAATTTTTTACTTCGACATCTGTGAAGTGTCACGATTTTGTAGCACAGACAACTTTTTCAATACAATTCTTGAAATTGTATGCAATTTTATATCAAAATAGCCATATTATAGATATTTGTGCAACATTTGATATGGCTGTTCGTTTCATTTGTACAAAATGTATATCTAATCGGATATTTGCATGCAGAGTGAAATTAAATTGGAATAAATTGAATCGGATTCCGAATCAAGCTTCTTAGGTACTCAGGAATCTGATTCCAAATCGATTCCTCTAGTAAAATTTCCATTGGAATCGAAATCGGAGTCAGACCTATCTGGCTTGGCATGGAATCAATTCCGCATTCCGCTTCATTTCCGCTGAAGCGGGATCAAGTGAAGTCAGGCTACATGCAATTAACGTCATAAGAAACGATACCAGTCTGGTATGTTTCCAGATGACTAACTGCGTGCCTTATTGAGTTTCCAGCATTATTGAGTTTCCAGACAGCAATACGCTGGGACGAAGGCCGAGTTCAATTTCCGCCCGTGTCACCTGTCAGTATGACAGAGAATGCCCGCCTTCCCCGGTCCGCAGACAATACCGTGAGGTAAGCAAAAACAGGAAAACAGGCGGGCACTGTCATCAGGAAGTACCATTTATTTCTTACTCGGTCACGGCATAGAACAGAGACGCTGTTTGTCCACAGCTTACCCGGTGTGCACGGCCTACAGTGCAATGTTCCGTGCTAAACGGAAATCGTGCTA
Source organism: Semibalanus balanoides (assembly GCA_014673585.1). Classification (NCBI taxonomy): domain Eukaryota; kingdom Metazoa; phylum Arthropoda; class Thecostraca; order Balanomorpha; family Balanidae; genus Semibalanus; species Semibalanus balanoides. Next base: position 5,921 of record VOPJ01002229.1, read on the forward strand.
AACGGAAATATTCTGTCAATAGCTAGTAGGAAATTGTGATAGTCATTTCCCAAGGTACGGATATATAGGTATTATATAATTATACAGGTGTGGCCACATTCTAAAGTGCTATATAGATCGATATATAACGAAGCGAAAGCGCCACACGAGCGAATGTGGATGGCGGCGTTGGTCAGGCGGCTGTGATAGCTGGCGTGGGGTCAGGCGGCTGTGATTGGCTGGCGTTGGGGTCAGGCGGCTGTGATTGGCTGGCGTTGGGGTCAGGCGGCTGTGATTGACTGGCGTTGGTCAGGACGGCTTGAGTATTGGTGGCGTTGGGGTCAGGCGGCTGTATGATTGGCTGGCTTTGGTCAGGTGGTCGTGCATTGTATGCGTTGGGTCAGGCGCTGTGGATTGCTGCGTGGGGTCAGGCGGCTGTAATTGGATGGCGTGGGTCAGGCGGCTGTGAATGGGCTGGCGTTGGGGCAGGCGGCTTTGATTGTACACGGACGTTGGGGTCAGGCGCTTTGATTGGCCGGCGTTGGGGTCGAGGCGGCTTATTGGCTGGCGCTGTGGGGTCGAGGCGGGCTAGTGGATTGGCTGGAGTTATGGGTCACGGCTGTGAATTGGCTGGCCGATTGGTCAGGCGGCTGTGATTAGACTGGCTTGAGCTAGGCGGGCTGTGGATGGGGCTAACAATTGACAAGTTTGCGTTTCATCTGGTTGCACCTGAATGATGAATAGTTATGATGGAGAATATAGGGTGCTTTAAATGTGCCGCAACTACAGATAATTATATGGCGCCCCATGGGAAGGGTGGACCCTGTATGAGCGAGCGAGTGTAGGATAAGATCGAGAGCGGTATTTTCGCTCGGTGTTTTGAGCACCGACGCCGGTCTCTAGTACCAGGAGAGAGGAGAGAGAGAAAGAGGAGGATCACCGAGGCGTGAACTATCCTTTTTCCCACATCGACATGAACGTTTCTTTTTCTCTGAAAGTTCGAATCAATACGACCACCGTCTCACTCATCTATATCTGTGAGTACGATTCTTCACATATATCACGTTTACGTCAGGTCACTTTGCGACACGCGATTGCCTCACAACCCCGTACTGATTCTGAGTGATGTCTATATATCTCTACACAATGAATGTCTCATCAACTCACATCGCAGCAGGTCGGGAGTAAGCGGTGACTCCAGCGGCGCTTGCCGCGACTACAATGTCGAGAGCTTTCAGTCGTCGTCGACTCTGTCATCCGAGTTAGCTTGCACGACGAGGCTTATGCCGATCTGTAGCCACGTATTCTGTCAGTCGAATAGGACTCCGGCCGAGACTCTTCCTATATCTCTGTTATCTCCGACTATGAGGCGAGCGCCGAGGCAGTCGAGCGCGCGGAAACACGATCTGTCGCTGACCCCCCCCCCTCCACCCCCACACACACAAACAAACACGGCGACAGGGCCACTACCCATCCGTTGCCGCGAGTCACTGTCGACCGCCGGAAGAAAGGAGATCGCGCAGCACCGAGACCACCGTAGCGCTGGGTGCTTCTCGGTTACACCTGATCCAGAGGGGGGGAGCTTACATAACTGTGGACCCCAGGCATTGTGGACATGGCACGATAGACTGGCTGGAGCAGACTAGCGGCGCGCGAGGGACGCCAGGACGCCGAAGCCGCCGTGTCTTAGCCGGACACGCCGGCGCGCAGACTGGGTAGTACTCGTAACACCCCTGTAACTCGAAGACCGTGTCTTCGGCGGGACACTGCGGCGCGCAGACTGGCTAGACTCGCAACACCCCGATAACTTAGCGATCGTGGTCTTAGCGCGGACACTGCCGCGCGCAGACTGGTTAGACTCGCTCCAACACCCCGAGACTAATCCGACGTGTCCTTAAGCGGAACAACTGCGCCGGCGCGCAGACTGGCGTAGAAAATCCTGCATACACCCCGAACTAGCCGACGTGTCTTGCTGGGACACTGCCGGCGCGCCAGACTGGGTAGACTCGTAACACCCGAGACAGCCGACGTGTCTTAGCGGGACACTGCCGGCGCGAAGACTAGGTAGACTCGCAACACCCCGAGACTAGGAGAACTCACCTCGGCCTCCCGAGCCGCCGTGTCTTAGCGGGACACTGCCGGCGCGCAGACTGGGTAGACTCGCAACACCCCGGGACTCGGAGAACTCACCTCGGCCTCGGAGAGATTCTGCTTCACATCGGGCGGCAGGACGCTGCCGAAGCTCCAGCGCAGGCTGGCGATCCCTCGCAGGCGGTGATACCTGTCGACAGGAGGGTCGTCGTCAGCGAGAGCCGACAGGGGTGGGGTCATCTGTCCAGGGACGTCCCAACCGAGTGAGGCAAGTTCAGCACCAGCATATGGACCCAATCTACCCAGGTGGTCATGCATGCGCAGTACGGCATGACCGTGTAAGTGATGAGTTGTCGACGGACCGGTCAGGTTGGATAGATACAGCACATGACACACGGAAGCAGTGTAAGTGATGAGCTGTCGACGGACCGGTCAGGTTGGATAGATACAGCACATGGCAAACGGAAGCAGTGTAAGTGACGAGTTGTCGACGGACTGGTCAGGTTGGATAGATACAGCACATGGCACACGGAAGCAGTGTAAGTGATGAGCTGGCGACGGACCGGTCAGGTTGGGATAGATACAACACATTGGCAACACAGAAGAGTGTAAGTGATGAGTTTGGGGCGGACCGGTCAGGTTGGATTAGATACAGCACGTGACACACGGAAGCAGTGTAAGTGGATTGAGTTGGCGACGGACCGGTCAGGTTGGATAGATACAGCACATGGCACACGGAAGCAGTGTAAGTGATGAGTTGGCGACGGACCGGTCAGGTTGGATAGATACAGCACATGACACACGGAAGCAAGTGTAAGTGATGAGTTGTCGACGGACCGGTCAGGTTGGATAGATACAGCACATGCCACACGGAAGCAGTGTAAGTGATGAGTTGTCGACGGTACCGGTCAAGGTTGGATAGATACAGCAACATGGCACACGGAAGCAGGTAAAAGTGATGAAGTTTGGCGGCGGACGCGGGGTCAGGTTGGATAGATTACGCACATGACACAGCGGAAGCAAGTGTAAGTGATGAGCTGTCGACGGACGCGGTCAGGTTTTGGGTAGATACAGCACATGGCACACGGAAGCAGTGTAAGTGATGATTGGCGCCGGAACCGGTCAGGTGGATAGATACAGCACATGGCACACGGAAGCAGTGTAAGTGGATGAGTTGTCGACGATCCGGTCAGGTTGGATAGATACAGCACATGACCGCATGGAAGCAGTGTGAGTGATGAGTTGTCGGCTGGACGGTCAGGTTTGGATAGATAGAGCAGCATGACAACACGGAAGCAGTGTAAGTGATGAGTTGGGCGGCGGACCGGTCAGGTTGGATAGATTCCAGCAACAAATGGCACACGGAAGCAGTGTAAGTGATGAGTTGTCGACGGACCGGTCAGGTTGGATAGATACAGCACATGACACACGGAAGCAGTGTTAAGTGATGAGCTTGGCGACGGACCGGTCAGGTCGGCCTGCAGCACGGGCTTTCCACTGAACGATTCCCTGAAAAACTGCGATAGACAAAGTTCGACTGAACATTTTCCGCGGAGTTTCCATTGTAAGTTGCCGGAAGGCGTTCACGCAATGCAACACTTCAATGATGCTTTTCCTGGTCGGCAACATGGAATAAAGAATTGAATGACATGCGCTATGTGAGTTGCTATATTAAGAATTTCGACAACACTGATGACTAATTAGGTAGATATGTGGACATTGGGCAAATGTAGGGGTAGGATGTTATCATGATGACGCCCATCGTCATTACATCCTTCTCTTGATCCCCTACCATCCTGAAGATCCTAATATTTATGACGAGTCCTACCATCCTGAAGATCCTAATATTTATGACGAGTAAGTGACAAAAGAAGCATAACTGTGGAAATATTACCTCTTCAGGTCCAGCTTCATCAATGACTTCAACAAAATACCACCCAGTAGGCTTTCCGACAATCTAATCACTTTGAAGTGTTGCACTTTTGACTCAGGAAGCATGTTGTTAACTGTTTCCATGCCCTTCAAATTGTGTTGACCTTGACTGGTTCTCACAAAGCGCAGAGAGCGAAAATGCATTTACAGAGAGCAAAAATGGACATTAAAAATTGAACCCATCTAAAAAACAACCTTGGTGGTCATTCTTCCTTGATATGACCTATGCTCACAAAGCTGACAGTGATTTATGACTTTTCCAGATTCCTGCATTCCACCTGCGCTCTGCAGGTATATCGTGCTTACTAAGCAGCTAAGGCCTCTATTCAAATGTGCCGTGCAGCACCGTTAGGTCTCAAGGACGGACAAACTCTTAAATTACTGAATGGGCGAAAACGTTTAAAAAACATAAGCCTCAGCATGAAATGCTCGAAATCTATGATGCTTTTACTACCTATGATCGGCAAGTTCAAAATAAAATGAAGCTGCCACAGGTAAGACACGCGACGGAAAAAATATGAAGCTCTACATTACAAAAAAACAACAACAACGGACAATACTCCATTGACCAAAACAAAACACAGTAAAAATACATGGCAAGAACGAGCCAGAAGGACGAGCGAACGCTCGTTAGCGTGAAGGGTCGATTTTGTCCTGTCTCGGACTCTCGTACCGTAACTGGATTTCCGCATTGTGGAAGCACGCCACGCCTGTGCTGTGACTAAGCAGCACACAGTTATGTTCACGGCAAGTGAATCAGCCTTGGTGGGGGGGGTGGGGGGGGCCGAGTCATGAGCGGACTAGGGCGGATTAGGCGGGCAGACAGATAGAACTGGCAAGTTGGTAAGAAGCATGAACGGATCCAGGGGGGGGGGGCAATCCGGCCATGTCCCCCAAAAAAACGTCTGAAATCGGAACAAAATTTACACATTTCCTGATATAAAAAATATATGCAACTTTGACTAAGGAAACTCTGCTTTAATCAGCTATCAATGCATAAGCAACCGGAATTCGACAAGTTTTCAGAATTATGTGAGACTTTTTGGACTTCCCCAAACCACCAGTGCCCCCCGCCCCAAAAAAATTACCGTTTTGGATCCGCTCCTGGCTGGTGAGGGGGCGATAAATGACCTGAGCTGAACTTGGTATTGACAAGCTGCACTGCCGCCGGTCACAAGGTACCATACGCGAGTTGAAATAATCTCGAGCAGTACAAATTGAGTTGGCATGGTCGTACCATTGAGAGTTGGCTCGTCTTTGGACCGGAATGCTGCAGCGCTGCGGAGGGAGGGCAACGAGATTCTGCGGAGGGAGGGGGCACGAGGTCTGTGGAGGGAGGGAGCCGAGATTGCGGGGGGGCCGATTCTGCGGGGGAGGAGGCAGGCACGAGATCTGCGGAGGGAGGGGCACGATATCTGCGGAGGGAGGGGCACGAGGTCTGCGGAGGGAGGGGCACGATATCTGCGGAAGCGGAGGGGGCACGAGGTCCTGCGGAAGGGAGGGGCACGGGAGATCTGCGGAGGGGAGGGGCACGATATCTGCGGAGGGAGGGGCGCGAGGATCTGCGGGGGAGGGGCACAAGGTCTGCGGAGGGAGGGGCACGAGGTTTGTGTAGGGAGGGGCACAAGGTCTGCGGAGCACTTCACCAAAACATACTCAAATCTGTCCTTAAAGTTAATATGGATAACCAGAGTCAAATAAGTTTCCACCACCAAGTACAAACTGGCAGGCGAGACAATACCATTACAACTTGTCTGGTGTCACTGAGACTGGCCAGCGGGCAAAGTTTTGCGTTTTCTTTTACCTAGGTTGCGGAAGGTGACCTACTATGTCGATATTAACACCCAATAATAAATAAAACAAGTATTTTACTGAGGTTTAAGTGAATGGTTAATGTTGCCTAAAAGGCGACGTTTTCTTTCGCTGATAGATAGGACGGCTACAGTAGATTGGCATCCCTCAACAACAAGACCCAATGTCACTAATTTCCACGAAACATTTTGTTCACATCCAGAACTGCTCACCGTACCTTCAGCCGGACCAAGTCAGCCGCACAGCCCGACAAGGAAAACATTCTTCTCTACAACGAACGACTTTCCGACAACCAGCCGCCAGGAAAAGTATCCAATCAGACATAATCGGGTAAGAACCTCTTACATGTAACCACAAAAAGTAAAGGAGCTTGTGCCAGGTAAGGTACATGCAGACATAGCTAAGTCCCGGCATCGCCGGCCGGCTCGGACCAGCAAAGTCTCGGCCACCGTAGGCCGCCGCTTACCTTACCGTAACGTGCTTACCTTACCGAGGCGTTCTTACCTTACCGTGGCAACAAAAATGTCAAAATACCGTTTGTCTGTGTTCCCGACACTGACGCGCCAGAGGTCACGGCAGCAGCGGGCCGGCCGCAACGGGCCTCCCCTGCCCGGGCCGGTGAAGCTGGCCCCTCCAACTGGCCTCCAAAGTGCGACAGCAGTCCCTGCCCCGGGCCGTGAACCTGGCCCTCCACTGGCCTCAAAGTCCGACGCCAGACCGGCCATCCCCTGCCCCGGGCCGTGAACCTGGCCCGCCACTGGCCTCAAAGTCCAACACCAGACGGGCCATCCCCTGCCCCGGGCCGTGAACCTGGCCCTCCACTGGCCTCAAAGTCCAACACCAGACGGGCCATCCCCTGCCCCGGGCCGTGAACCTGGTCTGGCTACGTCCGACCCCAGCCGAGCTACCCTGCCCGGGCCCGTGAACTGGCCTTCATGGCCTCAAAAGTCCGAACGCCACACGGGCCATCCTCTGCCCCGGGCCGTGCCTGGCCGCACTGGCCTCAAAGTCCGACAGCCAGTAGAAGCATCAGGAACGGGCGGCAGGCTAGTGCCAGACACTCCGGTGACCCCCTCCCCTGCTGGCGAGGTTATACGGTAATGAGCGTTTCTCATTCGCCGGCCCGGTGACTTCAACACTGGTCAGCACACCACCATCAAAACATAAGCCGTTTTCGTAGCAGGAGGCCTCCCACTTGTGTCCAGTTGGCTGAGGGCAAATACCTACCATGGCGGGATACATGACTCGGCGCCTCACAAACTTCCCTCCATGGTGTTCTTAACAATCATCGGAATAAATCTGAACAGCGCCAGCAAAGCTCGATAAGAAAATAATTCCTAGCATCAGAAAACATCCACATAAGAGAACAGTATACATCAAAATAACGATTGTAAGCGAGAAAACGCGCCTCTGCCGCCCCGCCGCTGAATGCTCTCCATAGTCCCTGCCGCCCCGCCGCTGAATGCTCTCTCCATAGTACCTGTCCCTGTGTAATGGCACCACGTGTACGATGCTCTACTACCGACGCCCTCTTGTTTGTTTGTTTATAAGGGTTTTAGGGCGCGCCGACACCTTGGGTCAATTTGCGCCCGTAAAGACCCGGTTCCCACGACCACGTGCGATGTCGCGCACGAGGGCCGAGACGTCGCCGCAACACGCACCAGTCCTCCACTCGCAACGGCGACGGGGACGAGTCAGTTGTCGGTCTCCCCCGACACGAGACTTTGGACGCTGTGACTTTGGACGCTGTGACTGGAGTGTGCGGCGAGACGTTCCACGCAGCCGCTACGTGGACGTCCACGTCACGCCGCGCCCTCCTGTCACGTCGACGTCTGCGTCAATGCAGGAGAAGACAAAGGTGACTGCGTCGCAGCCAATCAACACTGGCTGCGTTCTCCTTCTCTGCGTTCTCCTGCACCTCTACTGGAATATAATTCTTTAACTTTCAACAAGTGTTTCGACTTGATCGATGGTCCTCTGGAATTCGAAGAACAATGGAGCTGTTCACACTGAGTCTGACGTCAATGGTGAAAAGTGGCTCCAACAGCTCACTGCGCTTATGTTAAAGGCCATAAGCTCTCTTGACCATTGGTTTGGTTTTTGACCCCTCAAAATCCAAAAAACTTGTTTTTAAATCGAAATTTTCAAGGTATTCGAAAAACCGGAATATGAGAGAACCAAGTGTAAGAAATACCCAAACAAAACTGCAAAGTAATATCTTTATTTTGTAATGACTGATTGTTCCCCAAGCATAAGTAGCTA
>VOPJ01002233.1:0-10217 GCA_014673585.1 Semibalanus balanoides
CTCCGTGGAGCCGGCGACTTGGACGCGACACAAGGGAACAACGCGGCGCCTGGGTAGATACTGCGCCGCAGTGCATGCACAGGTGTCACGGTCACCTGGGCCAAGTAATGTGTTATTTAATGGAGTCAGATGCTCGCCAGTTTAATGAAGGCATGGTCCATTTATTGGAGAGATTGTTCGTTGTTCCCTTTGACAGGAGTCCATTAAGAATGTTTTGAAACAATTCAGTTTGTCATGATATTTTCGATGAAGACGAATGTCTAATGTCTAAGGCAGGTAAACAGCATCAAAACCTTATCATTGTCCTTACACAAAATTATGAACTGCAACAACTATCACGTTAGTTCTCGTAAGTATCAGCCATATCATTATCCGCCATATCATTATCATATCATTATCCCTGTACGATTACCGACCATTAGGTATCGGGCTATCGGCAGCTCCTACTGACTGGAGCCCAGCATCATTACCCGGTGTGTTCCAACCCTAAATCATCATTACTACCGCCTGCCACTGCTGCCACCGCCGCTGTCGCTGTCGCTGCCGCAGCCACCGCCTTCCCTACCACCGCCGGCGCCGCTGCCGCCGGCGCCGTTTCTGCGGTCACGGCGGCAGCGGCAGCGGCTGTCTGATTTAATAATCCTGATCTCAGCACGCAGATATATCAGCCGGCCCTGTAAGGCAGCTGATCCGTCCATCAGAGGCAGCCGACGGCGGCGGGAGATCAGGCGGCGGATAAGGTCAGTGACTGTAGGCTGCTTCAGTGGGCAGCTGGCACCGAACACCGCTGGTGACTGATGGTGAACGTGCCACCGACAGCGACTCGTCAAACGTTCCCGCGGCTTTGGATCAGACGTCTGACGTCAGTTCGTCAGGGGTCTGTACGTGTGTGGTCCGTGTATGGTCTAAGAGCGTTCCGTCCGTCGATGGTCCTTCGATGGTCCACGTCGGTGGTCCGTATAAGAATCGCCTCGAGTCCATACGGGATCCGCCGGTAGTCTGTGTGTACTCCATGCGCATTGTGCAATGCGTCGGTTGGATGCCTCACTCATTGCGCAGGCCAGTAGTCAGTGGCCCGGCACCAGTCTGGTGGCATGACCCGGCACCAGTGGTGACAGTGGCCCGGCACCAGTCGTCTGGTGACAGTGGCCCGGCACCAGTCATCTGGTGGCAGTGACAGTGGCCCGACGCTGGTGACAGTGGCAGTCATCTGGTGACAGTGGCCCGGCACCAGTCGACTGGTGACAGTGGCCCGGCACCAGTCGTCTGGTGACAGAAGCGGGTGATGATGGTGGGGGTCAGGTGGGATGGGGCTGGGGGTGTTATCGGTCAGACCAGGGAGGCACAGAGAGGCAGCAGCAGTGTCGGCAGCGGCAGCTGGCCAGGGAGCACTTTCACCCGCGGCACAGGTGGCCGGTGTCATCACAAGAAGAACGGGGAACATAGACGCAGAGAGCGGGGAACATAAACGCAGAGAGCGAGAGAGGAAGGAAGGGAGGGAGCGAGGACTGAAAACCGTGGCTGAAAACTTGGCTGAAATATCATCCAAAGTTCCACATTACCTGGCCGAAAATCCGGCCGATATTTCACCTGCTGAGGCGATTAGACCACCTCCGCCAGATGTTTACCAGTCAGCTCCTTCCACTCGTGACGAACGGACGACTGATCCTTCCTCTCACGAAGAACGGTTCGGCCGGCCATCGGCCTCACTAAGCCCTGCCGAGCACGGCACGTGACCGAGAGAATCCTCCGACAGAGGAGGAACAGCACCGTTACTCCGGCACATTCCCGGCTTTGGATGAGAGAGATGAGAGAAGTGTGGTCTGATCGGGTCCGCTGCTTTTCACGGCTGAATACAATCGACGAGATATACGGCCGGGAAAACCTCCAGGTGAAGTCGTCAGTCCGCAGGGTGAAAAAACGGACAGGAAATTTGGTAAATGGAGCTGATAAAGCTCAGTTGGATACAGGGAGGTCTGAGATGAGATTTGGTCAGGAGACTGGTTGGTTCAATCTCGCATGAGAACGTCTCGTTACGATTATAACGTCGCACCGTACAAGTCGCCAATGGTGTCTAACCGGTTGTGGACGGTATATGTTTGTTCACATTCCATACATGACGGTGCAAAATGCAATGACATGTCCCAAAACACGAACACTGCACAGTTTTGTTGCTTAACATGGGTAGGATAAAGGTCATGGTACCCCACAAGTCACACAACTTATTTTGGCCTCTCCATTTGAGAAGTTGCAATTACAATTGTTCAGCCACGGGCATGAGGGCGAGGCTCTATCGAAATCATCAATACAAATAACCAACGATCATGCAAATAACTTGTAATGGGAGCTCTATACGCCCTAAACACAAAACAAAAACTCTGGAAAAACCTTATCCACATCTGCCATAGATGATAGAGTCCCCGTATAAACATCCATTATAATGATGACAGCCAACGACTGTCAATGGTGTAACAGCCAATAATCGATGCAGGTTGCAAATATATGGTAAAAAATTCGCCACCCCAACATCAATGACAGTCCATATGGTACTGGCAAATGACATACCAGCATGATAGACGCGATGGTAATACATAACTAGACCAGGATCGTGGATCCGTATAATGGATCGGTCCCGTATATACATCCGGTAAATATCTCACGATGCGATCCAGATCCAGAAGCGATCCGAGTCCGTAAATAGCACAGTGCGGGTAAGGGGGCGGGGAAGAGCCGGTAGAACACACATATCGCACAAAAACAGGAACGGATCTCACCTCAACGTCGCTCCAGCATCCACACCGCGCGAGCCTGGCGCTGGGCGCTGCCGGCACTGGCTCCCCTCTCCCTGACACCCCTGTTGGCACTGATGACTTCCCTCTTCCCTTCTCCCTGACACCCCTCCCGGCACTGGCGACACTGATGACCCCTCTCTTCCACTTTCCCCCTACCCAAGGCTACCTACAGACGGAAGTCGTTCCGCATCGCGTTAAACCCCACCCGTTCACACCCCACTAACAAGCTCACTTGACCTCCGGGTCTTACCCCCCCCCCCTACAGTGGAGCCCCACCGTCACCGCCGCTGGCCTTTCACGAGCAGGGAGACTTCCGGGGCGCGTGCCAGCCCGCCCCGCCTCCTGTCCGTCAAACAACGGTACCTACCTACTGAGACTCGGGAGTCACGCATGGCAGAGACTGGGAGGCAGGAAGTGAGATTGAATAGCCTTGTGGTCGTAGTCCTTCACCGGTGTGACGGTTAGGCAAAGCCGTGGATGGTTGTTTATGGTTAAGAAGTTAGCAATTTGACGGGATTTATTCGGGCGAGGTTTGGGAGCATTCATATGTGGTTGCGATTATTCGCGTAAAGCTGCGATTATTCGCGTAAAGCTGCGTTTATTCGCTTCCGCTACCTCCGATTAACACGCGGACCGTTAGTTTTGTCATTTTGTGAGTGTTCTGTCCAGCGTGCTTTTACGAATCCACGCAGCACAGGCCAAACCGTGACGAAAAGTCCCACGAGCGCCACTGAACGTCACAAGGCGTCACGGAGCGTCACGAAACTGCTGGACGTCACGGAGGCTGGGCGTCACGGCCGGGGCCAGGGACAGGATGTGACGGACGGGCGTCACAGGAGTGACGGACCGCACGTGACATGAACCGTGACGTCTCCAGCTGGCTCTGAGGAGTGATGACGTTATGCCGAGCTGATAAGAGAACTGAGCGGCAACATAGCTCAGCACTACTCAATATGTTCTGCAACGACCGCAGGTACTCTCTGGAGCTCCAGAAAACAATAACTTTTACCACGGTGTAATCTTAGCGTGCTTCGTGTCGTTAAAGGGAATAGTTCACCTTGAAAAAACGAGAAAAAGCTCAAAAATGATGAAGAGAAGCAAGAAATTAAGTATCATTTTACTAGTAGTCAAAGAAACCTATATTTACGCGGAAAAAGCAAATTAAAATGTCAATTATTTGGTGATAATTCATATTTTTTCCTCAAAGTAATGCGAAATCAGCTTGCTGAGAGCAACGCAACGTCAATTGATTTAGTAAGGGATCGTGTCGTATACTGGTGGTACTTGGCCCAAGTACTTGTTGAAAGATGCCGAAATATACAAAAGCTTGAAAACCATCACAGTAACTTGCTTTAAGTGTATTCGTCACTATTAGATTAACTATGAAAGAAGTGCCGCCACCCGTCGCTCACTGTCCGTGCTCTGGGGCGGCTTGTCTGGGTAATTATGTGTCCAAGGTCCAATGTCGGGCGGCTGCGCGCGGGCGGCCCATCAACAGCGGCACGCGCGTACGGTGCCGAGGTGGGGTTCGTGAGTGGGGAGGGGACAGGTCAACCATTTGTACGCGAAGCCCTGGAAACGTTCGAGGCCCAGCGCTGAATGCTACGCATACGGCTACAGAACGTTGTTTATAAAAATGTTTATAGAAGATTTAAACATCAAAATCAACTATGCATAAGCATTACTGAACAAAAGTTCATTCTTGCAATATAAAAGAATAAGGTACTGAAACAGCATGTTTTGTCGCAGCACTACACTTCCCCAAGTCTTACGTCATCCTGTGCGTCAATAATCAATACGTCAAGCTCGCCAAATCAGCCTAATCAGCCGATTGGATTACCGGTATTACCCGGTCCCCGACTTTTAGGACTGGAATGTTAAACTAATCAAGAGGTTTCCTTGAAAAAATGTGAAAGCGTCACAGAGTCATTTTCGAGCATGCGCCACAACTTGGCTATCTCAACTCAAAACCTAATGTTAAAGCTGAACTATTTCCTTTAACCGCGGGCCACATACACCTCCAAGGATTTAGGTTTTCAGCTTTAGTGTAATGCTCAAAGAAGAGAATTATATGGCTTAGAGTTAACGCCCGGTTCGTTCGCTCGCAACACGCCGGGTCACTGACTCTAGTAACAGAGCGTTGCGTTGCCTTTGGGGGAAAATCGGTTTCGTTTATCGCGTGAAAAACACGCGAACGCCAGGAACGGCGCGGCCTGTCGTGAAGCCAGCGACGGCGCTTCCCGGAGCAAAAAGCGCCATTCCTGACTGGCGCTGTCGGCGTTTGAGTGGAGGCCTGGAGCAGAGAGCCTGGCCAGCGCCGGGGCCCGTGGGAGGCAACGGCCCGGTTGCCGACCCCAGTACGACACGTCACACACCTCCTCATGCCTGGCATACGGCCAGGCAGGCTGGGCAGAAGACCCAATGCACGGCCTGGCTGCACCGCAATACCATCTCGCAGAGCGCACTTCCTGATCGCAGAACACAACAGGCTACACTTCGTATAAATGGTTTTGTACGTGCCACGACAAGTCCAGGGGTTTCGCATTTGTCATACAGCATAGGGGTAAATAGCATTCCGAACTTAACGGTGGTAAACTGTGCAGCTGTGCTCCATCATAACTGTGACGACGTCTCTGTGCGCGGGTTCAGTTACTCACTCACTCTTTGGCAACGAGCAAACTGCAGCAGCGAATGTTGACATGCGAAGTCCAGCGGCAAACGTCATAACTCATACCGATATCGTCACAAACTAGGTCGGTCGCCTCAACACAGTGGTGTGCACCCGCCGCATACCGGCATTGTATGACTCATACCGCCGACCGATGTTGACATGCAAGCTTAGTAGAATCACTCCAGGTGTCGATGGTGGATATAAACGTGTTTGATTTACCTTGTTATGCTACAAAAACAAACTTCACCGGACAACCGCAAAGCTGCGTTAATATCTGTTTGCTCCCGTATAGGCTACACAATAGACTAACCGACAATCGCATAGCTGTCGTGATATCGCTATTCTAAACCTAGAACCAGCCTGCAGAGCCAACAGCAAACACAAACCACCTAAACCCAGAAACAGCCAACCAGAGCCAACAGCTAACTGCTAACACAAACCGCCTACGCTCGGAGCCAATCCTCCAGCGCGGTGTTGGGGTCCACGACCCTCACCGGAAGGTGAATCACTCGGGAACCGGTCTTCTGCCACTCGTGTCGCCTTGCCAGACCGGTCACTCCGCCATCTGCTGAGGCAGGGGGTGGCGGGGGGTGGCGGTGACAAGCGGTGACCGGCGGTGACCGGCGGTGACCGGTGGTGACCGGTGGTGACCGGTGGTGACCGGCGGTGACCGGTGGTGACCGGCGGTGACCGTTGCGGTGACCGGTGGTGACCGGTGGTGACCGGTGGTGATTGGCGTCGACCGGGGCCGCTGAGTGCCTGGGTGACTGGGCATTGAAAGGGACAAAGCACCCAGTCGTGCGCTTATGAAGAGCCGGTGAGCGGAAAGTCGAGGGAACTTGGTTACAAAAGACGTCCGTCATACTCTGACGGCATGCAGTCTTCTTTCTCTAAAATTCCGTCACTTGAATCCAGTCAAACCACCAAAGACGGAATGCTCATAAGCATCCAGCAGAAGGTAGTCCCAGATGTTCCACGCCCGATAGATATAACTGTTCCTCTCTTTTCAGAGCCCTTCTCCGCAGCTGGAGTCAGCCACTGTACGACACCTGTGTAGTGTGTAGTCCTGTCCAGTGTCAACCCCCCCCCCTCCTCCCCTCAGCAGCTGGAGTTAGCCACTGTGCGGCACCTGCAGGGGCGTAGGAACTCATTTGAAGTTGGGGGGGGGGGGGCAAAAGGCATTTTGAAGTCGATTTTTTTCCATGCAACGTCCATAGGCGTAATGTTAAAATCCGAAAATGTTGGGGGGTAGTTGCCCCCTGTCCCCCCGGCTCCTACGCCTATGGGCACATGTGTTCTGCCCCGCCCACTCGCCATCCATCCGTCACCCTCCCCTCCTCCCTCAGCCACCACATGTGGCCTCCCAGCTCATCACCCTCGACTAGCAGACAGGTGCAGACACACAGCTGAGTGCGCCACGTCAGATACACACACATGCAGACAGACAGACAGACAGGTGCGGTGGAGCGAACGGCCGGTATATTCCCGGTGCAGTTATCTTCCAAGCCGTCGTCCGGGGTCATTTGAAGCTGCTGTAATAACAGTTCTACGATAGCATATTTAGCAGCGCTTGCCTCGTAGCAAGTGGGCAGTGCTGGCCCGGGCCGAGTTTTAACAGAACGACTATGAACGACTAACAGCTTTGCGGCTGTTGACAGAGTTGAGTCAGGAGATGGGGTTCATGTTTCTAATCCACAACTGAGTGGCTTTCGACCAAAGAGGCCAGTTCATCATCTTAGCTCAGTATCTTAAATCAACTTCGCGTTCGTTAAATTATGTTAAGCCAGCAGACCCAGACAGCAGATTTGAATTAAGTTGACCTCGATCGGATCAAATTACGCGGAGTCGGATATATAACAGGATCTGACACTGCGTTTTGCCAGAGCTGTCTGCAGCAGATCAAATTTCGCATCGATATTCGCCAGCAGCACAGCACAGTTAGCTCCCCGGCCTGACTTCGAGCCGGTCAGTTGAACACTACTGTCCCATTATGCCAGTATCAGCCCCCCCCTATCCCATTATGACAGTATCAGCCCCCCATATCCCATTATGACAGTATCAGCCCCTCCCCATAATGTCCCATTCTGACAGAATCCCCATCATCAGGACGTGTCTGCCGCCCCCGTTTGTCGCTCCCTCACCAGGACGTGTCTGCCGCCCCCGTCTGTCTCTCGTGAGCCCCAGCGTCGGGGCCGGGATATCTGGCACGCGTCACCACCTCCAAATGAGAAGCGGCGG
This sequence comes from Semibalanus balanoides, assembly GCA_014673585.1. Classification (NCBI taxonomy): domain Eukaryota; kingdom Metazoa; phylum Arthropoda; class Thecostraca; order Balanomorpha; family Balanidae; genus Semibalanus; species Semibalanus balanoides. The sequence goes on from VOPJ01002233.1 coordinate 7,702, forward strand.
CGGACGCTGAAGCAGCCAGCCGGCACGATGTAAATATAGCCGGCGAAATTGGTGAAAACACCGTGCGTGAGAGGCAGAAGGGCATACGATGAATAGGAATTACGGGAAGTCGGGTGTCTCCCACGTACTAAGGAGGTCGTGGTCCCATCACGGTGCAGCAGACGTGGACGTAAGGATAGCAGGTGTGAGTGACGCTTTCGACCCGAGGCTACGCTCCGTCGTAAATCAGTATTCGTTTGCCATTGCAGCGCAATCGAGCGTGTGAAGTTCAATGCTATACGAGCTTTGCAGAATATTATCGTCAGTAGCGCATTCCCCACCACGGTATCGATTCAAACCAACATTCCGATTCATTTATTCCCACAACGCCCGTATTTACATCCTACAAACCGGTCTTACCGTTCCTACGTATAACGACTCATTCATATTCATCGAAGTCAGATGGCCCGGCACCAGAAGGCGGCACCATCTGGACACCAGCACTCTCATGGTAACGGCTAACGGAACACCCACGAATCTCCACACGCATCTATCCGAACACAAAGCCCGTAATCTCCCCTCCCTGAAATAGACGCACTTCACGCCGCAGTCCAGCCCAGCGGCCAGCCCAGCCTCAGCTTTTCAGTCAGTTCGTCAGTCTCAGACGAAGTGCCACAATGTGAACAAGGCGCCACAGTTGCCGACAGCGCGCCGCAGCTCCGCGTCACAACCGAAGACAATGCGCCGCGGTCAGCGTCACAGTGCGCCACAGTTGTCTCCGATGCGCCGTGACCGCCGGTGACAGCTGACCGCCATCTGCCGGGACAGTCCCGCCGGCAAGCAGACGCCTCCCGAACACGGACTTAATGTCTACCGTTCTTCCGAACATTAACTAGATTTGAAACGGTGTTTCTTGATAAACGGATACAGCGTGATCGCAAGCGTCTTACCACTCCGCGACAAACGCACGTCACTGAATGGATCACACACATATCCGAATTACGTATAGAACTCCATCTATCATAGAAACCGGAACCACCGTTAGGCAAGTATAATACCCTGCACCTTTGGTGACCTGGTCTGTGCAGTACACCCCTGCTACGCATTGGATGACCTGTACTGTGCAGATTACACGATCGTGCACACTTTGTGGACCTGTCTCTCTGTGCTTAAGATTTTACGCCACGCATGCCCTGCAACCTTTGGCGTGACAGCTGTCTGTGGCAGTTACCCTGCACCCTGCCGGATGAGTTAGGTGTGCACGAGCCGCTCAGTGTTTATAGCACAACGGCGGTACAATATATCAACACTATACAGCACGATTTCCCGAGAGATGATGCCCCGGTCACTCAGTTCCGGCCTTCGTAAGACAGCCAGTACCTCGGCCCGTTTCGTTCCCCGGTGCCGACCAGTCCGTCCTGGTTTCGCTCAATGTAATGGCTTACTGGTTAGTTTTCGTCCCCGCGCTGACCAGTGTTCCGTCCTTGGGTTCCGTCCATGTAATGGTTACTAGTTTAGTTTCGTCCCGCGCTGACCAGTCCAGTCCCGGTGCTGACCACTGGCCAGTTCCGTCAACGTACTGGTTACTGATTAGTTCCGTCCCAGTTCCGTGCCGGCGCCGCGCCGGTCGGCGGCGGATCGGACCGCTCCGTTCCACTGGCCGGCTATCGGCCGGGGATGCTCTGACGTCACGGCGGTCAGTGCTCCGGCACACCGGCGCCGCCACTGTAATACTGCCGCTATTACTACCGCTGCTGCTGCTAGTGCTACTGCTACTGCAACCGCAGCCGATGATACTGCTGCTGTCCGACCCTACCTCACGACATGATCCGCAGCCTGCACACCGTGCAGACTGTGCGCAGTGCACACTGCACGTGCAGCCTGTACGGACGCCTCAGTCACAAGGCTGAAGCCCAGCCTGCAGGCGCAGCCACCGACACTACCGCCTGCCGTATCACAGGCGAACGGACTGCTCGTGCCATTAGTGAAAGTGGGCGGCGCGGCTATCGGGCTGCAGTCGCATGGTCCGGAGCTGGGCCACTTTCTGCGGCGACTTTTGTTGGCCGGCGGCTGACAGCGTGCTTCAGACCGACACACGGCTGATACTTTCCCCAGATCGCTGGCCAGCTGCAGGCTGACGGGGGAGAGGGGGAGTGGGGATTAGACCGGACGGGGGTTGAGTTACCATCATAATTCCAGCTATGTAGGTTTAAACTGGAGCAGTGAAATATAATACGAGAGAAAGAGTTGAGTAGGTAGACATAATATAATAACACAACAATAGCGAGAAGCAGGCAGAGCAGAGCCACTTTCATGAAGTGCAGTAATAAAGTATGCAGATTACATGGCCAATGAAGGTTGTATGCGCTGAGCGAGGGCGAAGGGTGGATGAGGAGGCGATTTCTTTACCGAGCAATGAGCATCGTATACTTTATAGACGCCAGGGTGCTAATTGGAGCCCTCACACTGTTCTTACTTCCAAGAGGTATAGGGGACCGGGTTGGGGAGCTGAGGGGAATGGTAAATACTGTAGGCGG
>VOPJ01002234.1:0-10217 GCA_014673585.1 Semibalanus balanoides
CTCGTATGGGCCCTGGAGGCTCTTTGTTGCACTCTTCTTTTATGTCTTTATGTCTTTATTACCGTTCGTGATTACATTTATATATTTATTTTACAATTTATTATATATAATTTTCCATTTGCATTTAAATATTTATTCAGAACAAATGTAACATGTAAATAAATTCAATACATTTATAATTAATATAATTATGTAGTCAAAACTAGTCAAGAAATCAAAAAATATAACTAAAATATATATTGCCGCCCAGTCCGACTGATTTGCATGATGCAAAGGCGTGACATATTTAATACAGCCCGTAATAGGACCGGTGTACTTTTTTATAAAACAAATTTAAATAAGCCGATAGTGTATCTGAAAAAGTGACGCCTATTGTACCAATAGTTTGCAAACAATGGCTTGTGGCGGGAAAATATAAAATCACATGCATTGCTATAAACTTAAGATCAGAATTTCTGAGCCACACAAAATGATGGTGTCACATTGGTCAGCCCAGGTGCAACCCCAATCAAAATGAAGTTCTTACGCCCCCAAGCATTTGCATATTTTCATTTATTCAGTATATCACCCACGGGTTGACCCATTGACAGGCAAAGTCATATACATATACGTACAAACACACGCAAGCACCAACAATAAATACACACTGTCATTGCTGTCTATAAAGTAAAACATCGCGATATAAAGCCCTAAGGGACCTTCAAGAGGTGCTACTTACGGAGCGCGATTAGCCGCTGTCGTCAACTTTTTCACATAATCCTTGGTGTGTCTTGATTGGCAAAGTGAATATCTAAAAATGTCTAGCTGTTCCATTCTGATGGTAAGAATCGTTCATGTTCGCGGGCATTCTGCAGAACAGACCATTCTTGACAGTTGTCACACGGGCAAAAGGCACCGCAAATAAATCCCGACGTAATGGTATTTTCCCATTCAGTTATGTTGGAAAGGTCAGGATATTGACCTGACCTTAGGTAACTGATACAAAATCTGAGATTAACTTATTGTAGGTACTTCTGAACATATGAAATCCTGCAAGTTTGAAATCACTCGGACGAAGACAGTGGCTTTGACACGACCACAAACATTTTTTGAGATAAGGTCACTTGACGCAATCTTGTGACCTGACCTGAGAATACCTGAGCTCAACACTTCCAAAAAATGTGGGTAATCGATGCCCGAACAGCTGTGCCAAAAACGGCAGCGCTGCGCACCGCCGTTTTCCGCTATTGTCGAAAAACCTAAGCACCCCCGGCCCGGCGTGGGTTAACTTTATCAGAGCGTACAAAGGCCACGTTGAAAGCAAAATGCATAACGTCCAAATACAAAACGTCAAAAGATAGAAAATTACAAACCCTAGAAAACGGATATCTCAGATTTTGAAAATATCACTTATGGTCTCCGGAATTCAATATTTTTCCCACGATAAATCCCACAAATTATAATTTGCCAAGATGCTTAGCAAACTGGGATGTATGTTGGGGAACCACATAAGAGAAATACCCAAACCAAATTTCAAAGCAACATCTATATTTTTGACTGACTTATGGCTCCCTATAAATGGTAACTCATGACGTAGTATTTTGATATTGCGTTTTTTTCTGATTTATAATGACCAGATGCAGACAAATAAATGTAATGCAGTAATACAAACTAAATGCAGACTGTGACCGCCGTGAGGTCTCCTCTGTCTGCCGCCCGCCGCCCGCCGCCGGCACGGCAGGGCCGGTCGCCCGGCGGCTTGTTGACCGCCGTGAGGTCTGCTCTGTCTGCCTCCCGCCGGCCCCGCCGCACGCACGGCAGGCGGGTCGGCCCGAGCGGGGCTGACCCGGCCGTGAGGTCTGCTCTGTCTGCCTCCCGCCGCTGGCACGGAGGCCGGTCGGCCGGCGGGCTGTGAGCGCCGTGAGGTCTGCTCTGTCTTTGTCTCCCGCGCCCGCGCTGGCTCGCAGGCCGGGTCGGCCCGGCGGGCTGACCCCGGCGTGAGATCTTGCTTCTGTCTGTCTCCCGCCGCCCGCCGCCGGCAACGGCAGGCCGGGGTCGGCCCGGCGGACTGTTGGACCGCCTGTGAGGTCTGCTCTGTCTGCCTGCCCGCCGCCCGCCGCGCACGCAGGCCGGTCGGCCCGCGGACTGTGAAACCGCCGTGAAGGTCTGGCTCGTCTGTCTCCCCGCCGCCCGCCGCCGGCACGGCCAGCCAGGCGCCCGGCGGGGACCGGGCCGTGAGGTCTTTGCCTGTCTGTCTCCCGCCGCCCGCCCCGGCACGGCAGGCCGGGTCGGCCCGCGGACTGTAGACCCCGTGGGTCTGCTCCTGTGCTGTCATCCCGCGCCGGCCGCTGCACTCAGCCGGAGTCGGCCCGGCGGACTGTGACCGCCGTTGTGAGGTCTGCTCGTCTGTCTCCGCCGCCCGCCGCTGGCACGGCAGGCCGGCGGCCCGGCGGGCTGTGACGCCGTGAGGTCTGCTGCTGTTGCCTCCCGCCGCCCGCCGCCGGCATGGCAGGCCGGGTCGGCCCGGCGGGCTGACCCGGCCGTGAGGTCTGCTCTGTCTGTCTCCCGCCGCCCGCCGCTGGCTCGGCAGGCCGGGTCGGCCCGGCGGGCTGTGCCGTGAGGTCTGCTCTGTCTGTCTCCCGCCGCCCGCCGCCGGCACGGCAGGCCGGGTCGGCCCGGCGGACTGTGACCGCCGGGGAGGTCTGCTCATGTCTGCCTCCCGCCGCCCGCCGCCGGCACGCAGGCCGGGTCGGCCCGGCGGGGCTGACCCGGCCGTGAGGTCTGCTTCTGTCTGTCTCCCGGCCGCCCGCCACCGCACGGCAGGCCAGGGTCGGCCCGGCGGCTGACCCGGCCGTGAGGTCTGCTCTGTCTGCCTCCCGCCGCCGCCGCCGGCCACGGCAGCCGGGTCGGCACCGGCGGACTGTGACCGCCGTGAGGTCTGCTCTGTCTGTCTCCCGCCGCCCGCCGCTGGCACGGCAGGCCGGGTCGGCCCGGCAGGCTGTGAGACGCAGGGGTAACCATTTCCGGGACCCCCTGAGTGTGCCAAACCGTTGTCCGGCCGGTGTTATCGAAAACATCGGCCGGGCGCTATTGTATTCGGGCGTCGCCGGAAGAGTGCGGGCAGCCGACCGTCTGCACCTGAGGACAAAGCGCGCTGCGTCGTTATATTTAGTTCAGTGGCTGCGTCGCGCTGGAATGTGTTTTTAACTTATTTTCGACGCACCCCTGTTTGCCTAGTTCCGTTAGCATATTCTCCCCTCTCGACCCTTCTCGCGTCCCCATTTCCTCGCCGTATTTAAACTCATGTCAACATGTCTCCCTCTCTGTTCTCCCTAGACCAGTGGTTCCCAACTTTTTATTTGTCGATTCCCCACTTTTCACGAGCTGATCCCACCAATTCCCCCCTAGTTCTATCTTTGCATCACCTTAACCCTCGCCTTACCTTAACCCTTAACCCTCGTTTCTCACCTTCGCCGGCGCACGGAGGGCCCGGACGGGCCTGACAGCCCCCCCCCTCCGTACTTCCAAACCAAGCAACATAGAGCAACGCGGTAAAACCAGCATGTTGCCTGTCATGTAAGGAATGTAATGGTATTTGTTTTCAGGTCAACGGGTGACCTTCCAAGTCAAGTGAAAGACATAAAATCGACTAAGTCCAAAAATAGCGATTTTGCTCAGACCGTCGTAATTATTAAAGTTTTAAAAATAAAATGATTTGGTTAGCGTCAATTTGTTGGTCTATGAATTAGCTATATGACCATATATCGATTTTTATGTCTGGGTTAGTTAATGACCTCTTAGGAACGAAAATCGTCACCATAGATGAAAATTGCTAAGGGCGATTAGCATTAGCAGCCTCGACTCGATCACGTCCGGAAAAACGGTCATAAAACCTCAAAATTAGAAAGTGATAAATGTAAACAAAAATGCATATTCTCAGACTAGTTGTCTCAAAAAGACAACGGTATTTATTTGTTCGTATCTGGTCAAAAAAAGTCAGAAAAAGCGAATTTGAAAAATGTCGTCATGAGTTTCTTACACTTCGGAAGCCATCACTCAGTCAAAATAAGAGATATTGCTTTACAATCTTGTTTGAGTATCGTCCATACTAATTTCTCTCACATATATTCCGGTTTTTTAAACATCTTGGAAAATTTTGATTTTTGAGACATTTAAAAGAAATGGGGTCAAAAACCAAAAATCTTGCAAATCTGAGATTGCCATTTGAAAGAAAATGCAATTTTTACGTTTTGAGTTTCTAATTTGCTTCAAATCTCTATTTTCTACGATTTTTCCAATATTTACCACTTTTTTGACCAACATGACGTCACTAAAACGTCGTTATCTCCCAAAATACGGGACCAATTTTGATTAAAAAAAAAAAAAAAAAACGGGATACGTATAATGGTTGTAAACTCAGCTACTGAAAATTTCAGCTAGATGCGCTTTATTTGTTTAAAAAAAAAGTCCATAAAAACCTCAGGGGGGCCTGTCAGGCGAGGGTTAAAATATATTCTGAACATACAGAATTTGCAGGGTAATCCCGCACTCCAGTGTATTTTGAATGCCATTAGTTTCAAGTACTGCACGTAGTCGCAAGTAGCCATTGTGCTGCCGAAGCGATGGCTGTGTCTGCTTCTTCGCCGTCAGTCTTTCGATCCTCGGATCAATTTTTGACACAGCGCACCAGAGGTCAGCTTCGACGTCTTTACTCTTTGAGATTGTTTCTTTTTCCGTTTGTAATGTTTCAATAGTTGAGAACGCCTGCTCGCAATGAAACGCTGAGGAAAATAGAATGAGCTGTGGAATTGCATTTCTTAGATTAGCGGGTACATAGTCGCATTTTGCCCAAAATCATTCCTTATCGAGCACCCAGAATTCATCCTTGGGCTTTGAGCTGAATGTCATGTCAATGAACTCCTCCTGTAGATCGGCTGGTACTTCATCCATAGAGCACTTGAAAGAGTCTCGAGTACGCGCCATAGGAATGTCGTCTGTATCGACCTCGGGGAAATACCGGTCGATTTCCCCTTCGAGAGCTAGGTACAGGTCACTGCAAAAGTAATGGTAGGTACAGTGTCTCAAAATGTGTTGATTTGAGTGGGAAATAACGCCCAAAAGTGAATAATGTTCCACTCTCCTCATTTCAGGTCACTCCTCAAATGGGAAGAGTGAACATTTGAACAATCATTCACTTTTGGGTGTCATTTCTCACCCAAATCAACACATTTTGGGACACAGTACCTGCCTAACATTACTTTTGCAGAGACCTGTACCAGGTGTCCTTAGATTTGTTCTTTCAACTCGAGTTCTTTAATCTGAAAAGTCTGTCATCCCCCCCTGCGGTCCACTTATCCCCCCTAGCGGGAAATTCGCCCAGGTTGGGAACCCCTGCCCTAGACTCTCGCACTGATCGGACGTCTCTGTGCTGCCAGCCTCCGCGTCACCCCTGCCCTAGACTCCTCGGCACCTGATCGCGATCTCTGTGGCTGACCAGCCTCCGCGTCACCCTGCCCTAGACTCTCGCACTGATCGGACGTCTCTGTGCTGCCAGCCTCCGCGTCACCCCTGCCCTAGACTCTCGCACTGATCGGACATCTCTGTGCTGCCAGCCTCCGCGTCACCCCTGCCCTAGACTCTCGCACTGATCGGACGTCTCTGTGCTGCCCAAGACTCCGCGTCACCACCTGCCCTAGACTCTCGCACTGATCGGACGTCCCTTCTGTGCTGCAGCCTCCGCGTCCCCCTGCCTAACTCTCGCCTGGATCCGACGTCTCTGTCGCCAGACTCCCGCGTCACCCCTGCCCTAAGACTCTCCGCACTGATCGGAACGTCTCTGTGCTGCCAGCCTCGCGCCACTCCTGCCCGTATGACTCTCGGCACTGATCGGTCGTCTCTGTGCTTTGCCAGCCTCCAGCGCACCCCTGCCCCTAGAACTCTCGAGCCACTGACGGACGTCTCTGTGTGCCAGCGCTCCGCGTCACCCCTGCCACTAGACTCTCGCACTGATCGGACGTCTTCTGTGCGCAGCCTCCGCGATCACCGCCGCCCTAAAGACTTCTCGCACTGATCGACGTCTCTGTGCTGCAGCCTCCGCGTCACCCCTGCCCTAGACTCTCGCACTGATCGGACGTCTCTGTGCTGCCAGCCTCCGCGCCGAGCGGTAGGCTCTTTTCGTCGTGTGATCTCGCCTTTCGCAATATAGACTGTCAAGGAGTGCAGTTGTGTGACAAGTGGTGTCCGACGAGAGCGGAAGAAGAAGTGCGTGATCACCGGCACAGACAATCAGCGCAGGTTATCTTATCCTATCTCTCCCATCCTAGTCCAGGCGGTTGCATAAGCCGTCTGCTGGTCGTCTGCAGTTTCGACACTCACAGTCACAACACTTCACCCTCCCGTCGTGTACCGCCTATATCCTTTCCTTCCAAATAACCTGCAGTCTACTGATTATTTCCCGGACCCTAATGTCATGGACCGGCAGCCACGGCCAATTTAGAGCTGCACATATCCAGTCGACACCAGAGCGCTCGGGACACACAAGGAACGTGTCTCGGGCTCACGTAGGCTTGCCGCGTCTGCGACACAGGCAAACACTGTGTTTTGTATGCCAAAATGATCTAGAAACATGCCTTTGTATCTATATTTATCCATTTCAAATTATGACCTTTGTGACCTAGCGTTGACCTGACCTTGAAACTAGCCTCAATTGATTGAGACCAGATGGTGAAATGACTATCAATATCGAATTATATGTGCAAAGTAGCCCAAAAAACATGCGTCACATGACTTTTCTAGATCTTTAACGCATTTTGTATCATAACATAGTCATGATAGACTAAAGGCGAAAACACACAATGGGTACTGAGGTTCACGTCAGCCCCCCCCCCCCCCAGTAAAATTTCCTTAGACGAGTCCCTGCATTTATTTGTCTGTTTATGGTCAATAAAATAACAAAATACAACTAAAAAATGACGTCATGAGTTACTTATACTTTGGGAGCCATACGTCTGTCAAAAATAAAGACATTGCTTTGAAATTTGGTTTGGACATCTTTCATACTTGGTCCTCTAATATATGTTCCGTTTCGCTCGCCCTGCCGTGGTATATGGGAAAAATGGTCCAACCCGACCCGTGGCTACGCTTTTGAGCTCATATCTCTGCAACTGCACGTCCGATTGACAAGCAGTCTTCTTTGCTGAGCAGCCCTATCCAACCTTCCCTGTTTGAGACCAGTGTCGACTCATGTGGGTGACTATCACTGCGCGTGGCGCGTGAGGGGTCACAATTTTTGTTTTGTATTTTCTCACAAAAACTCCGCAACGACTGGGCAGATTGTGCGCAAATTTTGCGTGTGGTTAGGGACCCTCAGCCGCCACTTTTCCACAACTCAGGGGTGGAATGACTGCACGTGAGCACGTGCACACCCCTATTCTATATCTCAGGAACAGCTGAGCCGATTGTGTTCAAATTTAGTGTGTGATTAGGGACCTCTTAGCCGCCTGTTTCCCACAAGTCAGGGGGTGCCTCTGCACGTGCGCACCGCCCGCACATGCACATCTTTTCTATATCTCGGGAACAGCTGAACCGATTGTGTTCGAAATAGGTGAGTGGTTAGGGACCTCTCAGTCGCCGCCTTTCCACAAAGCAGGGTTGGGGTGGCTCTGCACGTGCGCACATTCACACCCCTATTATATATCTCAGGAACGGCTGAGCCGATTGTGTTCAGATTTGGTGTGGCTAGGAACCTTTCATGCACCACTTTCCCACAAGTCAGAGGTGGGTGCCTCTGCAAGTGCGCACCCTTTTTGTATTCCAGAAACTACTTGCCCGATCGAGTTGAAATTCGCCATACATTTATTTCGCGGTCGCTCGTTCATCGCCAACTACGGCGATGCCAACTCGCCCTACGGGGAGGGGTCCAAAAACGACCCCCCACCTCTGAGGTTTGTCTTGCATTACTGTTTACACATGCAACTGATCTTGTTAAAATTTACAGTAGCTGAGTTTACAATAATTATACCTATGCCGTCAAAATTTAATTAAAATTGGTCAAATAATTTGGGAGATAATTACGTTTTAATGACGTCATGTTGGTGGAAAAACGACAAATGTTGGAAAAATCGTACAAAATATAGTTTTGCAGAAAATTCCAAACAGAAAAAGTAAAAGACTAAAAATCTTTAACATGGCAATCACAAATTGTCAAATTTTGTTTTTTGACCCCATTTTTTTTAAATCCTTACAAAATCAAAATATTCAAAGATGTTAAAAAACAGGAAGATACACGAGAGAACTGAGTATGGACGATACTCAAACAAAATTTGAAAGTCATATCTCTAATTTTGACTGAGTGATTGCTCCCTTAGTGTAAGAAACTCACAACCTATTTATTTTTTACTTTTCTTGACCAGATACGAGCATTTTTTGTTGTATTTCTGAGACAAAATTGGTCTAGCAACATGCCTTTTAATTACATGTATCAGCTTCTAATTTTGAGGTTTTCTGACAGAGCAAATTCGTTTTTCTGGACATGGTCGATTCGAGGTCATTCACTTGACCTGGAAGGTCACCCATCTTTTTTTAATAAAATATATTTACATGACAAAATTATAAACTCATCTTCTACAATATGTAAACTTAGAATAAACTATACTTTCTCCTAGTTGATGGTTCTGCAATACATTGTGCAATAAATACGTTCACGACTGCGCGCATGTTTTTTCTTTCATTAGACCACTGCCAACACAACATTTAGTAATGTTGAATTACCCACCCCCCCCGTTCACCAGTCTGGGCTAGCCTGTGATGCCGCCCACCACTGCGAGCGAGCCATCACTTTGTCTGACCGTCGCCAGTCGCCTGCAGCCGTGCGCGGTGCCGGGCCTCCTGAATCACGCTGGCATTGCCTGTGTCGCTAGCACAGGATGTAAGTTCAGCATACGTTTAAGTAAATATTACTCACCCATCTGCTGGCAGGATGGCATCTGGCTCTTCTTCCAGAAGCCGTACTTTTTGCCCGTATTTGTGGCTGGCTTCTCCCACTATCGCCCCGTCATGGCCATCAGAGAAACTGAGTTTCGGATTATCGCCGCGTGGCGGCGCCATTGGCGTCTTGACTACCACATCCGAGTGCGTCTCTTTGAAGGAGACGCAATACGTAGAGCCGGCACCGGGAGTACGAGCGGATGCAATAGCAACTGCATCAGATGGTGGGCTTGATGCTTCAGCCATGTTCTATAATGTTCCTGAAACAAACATACCGTTTATTTACCGGAAGACAGCTTATTAGGCATGACAATAGATCGTATTTGAGCATTACTACATGTTAATGACCTCATAAACTAACAAAGAGGCATTAACAAATAGACAGGTTACGATGGGTTGTCGATATTTTGCTTTATTGATTACGTTAAGCTGTATTTAAAAAAGGAACCTGGATTAGATATAAACTTTAAAGTGTAAACCATGCAAACAGACAGAACTGTTAAGCATTAAAGGGATCATAAGAACTTCTCAAATGTCTCCTATTGATTTTCTGGAGGATGGAAGCAATGCAATAATATTTATCGAACGTTATCAACCTAGTTTTCACGAATTGCGTACATTAATCAAGCTATTTGATACGATTTTGCTACCAATTAAATTCGGATAACATTAGCACTAGCAACTGTAATTGAATTATGGTCTAGATACAAAAGAAGAATACATTTCGCTTGAAAAGCAAAGTGAGGCATATATTGCGCTCTAAATACAAGCAATGTATAGCAAAGTCTGATCCAGGATTTATAGAAGGGGGCAGCAGGTCAATTTAGGGGCGCCTTCCAACAATCCAGAGGCACCATATTTCAAATATAAGGTCTGATGGGTGCCCTGTAATTCTGATAGGGGCGCCAAAAAGGTCTGAGGGGCGCTCAGCAGTAAGAAAAGGGACGCTGAGTGTTCACGGGCTGTCCATGGCGCCCGGCGACGGACAGCCCGTGGGGCGCTCTTCTGGCGTTCTGGCGGGGGAGGACTGCGGCCCCTGCAGCCACCCCCTGGATCCGCCCCTGATGTACGGTGTAAGCACACCTATACTGTCAGTGTAAACATACCTTGAATAACATACAGAGCCAGTAAGCAAAGTTGGTGGTAATTGCCGATCATGTGCGCTGCAATCGTCGAAATATTTTGAAACTCCCCGACTGGACCGCCTTCACGTGGTGGGGAGTGTGGACTGCTCGACTTCGGTCGACTGGTCC
>VOPJ01002236.1:0-10227 GCA_014673585.1 Semibalanus balanoides
ACCTTTACATAATCTGTGTAGTAAAACAGTAGTTGTACCTGGAACCCATGCAAGCAACTAGCAAGCGAGCAAGCAAGCAAGCAAGCACGCACGCACGCACGCACAACGCACGCACGCACGCACGCACGCACGCACGCACGCACGCACGCACGCACGCACGCACGCACGCACGCACGCACGCACGCAAGCAAACAAGTAAGTAAGTAAGCAAGATGAAGACGGATTTCGGCCCATCTGTAAGACTACGCTCGTTCGTCACTCACTCCGTCTGAATAATGTTAAACAAATATAACTATTTAACTCAAAATGTGTATCTCACTCCTAAATTTCAACTCAAAACATTTCAGCAAGACTAGTAAATGTATGCTATTCACTGTTTTTCTTTGTGTGTGTGTTTTTAAGCACGAATAAAACCACGATAAAGTGTGGCTGCAGTATTTTTGTATTGTATTCCTCTTTGCAGCGGCTTCCAGCCTCCACGTGCCGCCCACCCTCCAGATCAGTGGCGTATCCACAGTTTCAAAACTTGTACGGACACACCATGACATCGAACCCTTCGAGCAGGGGGGGGGGGGAGGGGGGGTATGAACTTGGCAGGAGTCATCCCTCGTTAAAGTAATTTCCAATTTTTAGCGCTGAGACAATAATTTTGGAGGCCATGTCGAGAAATCACTTACTGCATACTCTGACTGTAAGAACTCACCTGCGAAATATATTAGATGTTTTGTCCTGTCCTGTCATTCATATCAGATGTTTTGCCGTGTCAAAAAACTTAGCAGTGTGTTGAGAAGCTTCAGATGGAACTTGAAAGCATATGACATAACTGCAACGTTACTGAATGGACAACACCAGCGAGCGAACCCTTAGTCACTGACAATATTATCCTAGTTGTTTTAACATTGATGAGACAATAATTACATTATTTGTACTTACTAATGATATAAATAGTTATTTTAGCTAAGTTCCTAGCTTCTAACAGCTCACATATATTCGTATTGACACACAATGCTGTGGACCAAGCCCCATATCCTCCTGCGACCAAAACACTAGTTGGAACTCTCATCCTGTTCCGAGGGATATTGGGGCCGGGACGATTTTTTCAGAGGCCCGTCGCGAGATTTGAACCTCGGTCCCCGGCACATACAGCAAATATCTTACCACTGTGCCAGATTGCTCCCGCACAGCACACAATATGTTAATAACATGCGCTACTTTTGAATTTTGCGCCACCTTTGCAATCTTTACTGGAAATGCGTGTCTATTATCCAAATAAAGATACTGCTGTTTTATTCGGAATCAATGACAATTCAAACAAATACCTAAAAACATGTTTTTAGGTATTTGTTTGAATTGTCATTGATTCCGAATAAAACTATCATGTCTGATACTTCACAAGATACTGCTGTCTCAAAAAAAGGTGGACGTATATCTGGATCATATAGCAAAAAATATATATTTAGCGAGAAAAAAGAGAAAAGGATAAGCCATGGTCTCCCGGCCCCTGGTTCCTACGCTTTACATTTTCGCTCAGGTCAATATGAGGTCGCCAGAGGTCATCAAAGGTCAATTCTTCCCAGTTTGGGACTTCGCTCCAGGAACACCCAAAATATCCCAGGAGCTATGATAACTTGATGCAAAGAAAGGAAAGCAATCGAAAGCCCTTGCTAATAGTATCCTCAAATTTTATAAACTAGGTTCATTGTTGAGGCTCTTAAGTTAATCAAAGGTCATGCTGACATTTTCGTCACAAAGTTGTTCATGCATAACTTTTTACCTAATAAAGATAAGACAATAACTTGAACGTCAACGTGTTTGCATCGTAAAGACGACCCGAACCATACTCATGGTGACCGGATCGGGTAAGGTTCAATATATTACCTCAGGTCAAGGTCATTTGGTGACTCCAGGTTGTTTATGGTGCACATATGGGGAGACGCATCTCGACGAGATAATCACTGTGGTATCAGTCACACGTCTCTAGTTAGCACGTGTCAAGCTCTCTCGTTGATCCCTTGTATTTCCAAAAATGTCAGGAGCCACATCCAAACGCCCCCTTCACAGCACAGCGCAGGTTAGGCCCAGCCCCACCATGCTTGACACAGTGATGCAGTGTGCCATACACTGTGATTGGATCCTTGTGCAATAAAACGCGCGCGCATCAGCGTTGTCAGCGCTGCAGGAGGAAGCCAAATACTGTTGAGTAAAAATACGGCCTGACCATTTATGTTACTGGACTAGTGACTAAGAAGAGAGTATTCAGTTCTTTGTTTTGCTCCCTCGCGTATTTCGCAATGTTTCATAAACCACCGTCAATGTCGCTCCCTAACTTGCAGTACCTATTTTCACATCAAGCACCGCTCAATAAACTGTCGAACGTTTTAGCAATGACATGGGATGACTGCTTGCCATTTTCGCATATATTCCTAATCCGGACTCCAGATGAACAAGTTCACACTTCATTTCAACTGGCCAGTTGTGCGTTTAAGTTGGGGAGAAGACAAAGAGGATTTTTCTGTTGAGTAATAAGTTTCATGAATAGAGGTAATTCGTCACAATTCGTCACAATTAGTCCATCTGA
This sequence comes from Semibalanus balanoides, assembly GCA_014673585.1. NCBI lineage: Eukaryota > Metazoa > Arthropoda > Thecostraca > Balanomorpha > Balanidae > Semibalanus > Semibalanus balanoides. The sequence goes on from VOPJ01002236.1 coordinate 2,579, forward strand.
CGATAATTAGACTAAACACATTTCAGTTATCGATATCTCCAATTCTGCGCCTTCAAATGGTTCCGCAAACTTGTACGGACATTCCGTACAAGTTTTCCGAGGTTCGCCGACTTGCATGAACTGTCCGTACTGTACGGACTGTCCGTACCGTCTGTAGTGGTGGCGACGCCCCTGTACGGACTGTCCGTACCGTCTGTAGTGGTGGCGACGCCCCTGTAACGCGGACTGTCCGACCGTCTGTAGGTGGTGGCGAACGCCCCTGTACGGACTGTCCGTTAACCGCTCGTAGTGGTGGCGACCGCCCCTTGTACGGACTGTCCGTACTGTCTGTAGTGGTGGCGACGCCCCTGTTTCACGGACTGTTCCTACTGTCTGGAGTGGTGGCGACGCCCCTGCTACGGACTGTCCTACCGTCTGCAGGTGGCGACGCCCCTGTACGATCTCCGTACCGTCCTGTAGTGGTGGCGACGCCCCTGTACGGACTGTCGCGTACCGTCGTAGTGGTGCCGACGCCCCTGTACTAGACTGTCCGTAGCCGTCTGTAGCTGGTGCGACGCCCCTGTACGGACTGTCCGTACTGTCTGTAGTGGTGGCGTACGGACTTCCGTACTGTCGTACTGCTGGAGTGTTGGCGACGCCCCTGTACGACTGTCCGTACCGTCCTGTAAGTGTGGCGACGCCCCTGTACGGACTGTCCGTACCGTCTGTAGTGTGGGCGACGCCCCTGTACGGACTGTCCGTACTGTCTTAGTGTGGCGACGCCCCTGTACCGACTGTCCGTACTGCTGTAGGCGTGGCGACGCCCCTGTACGGACTGTCCGTAGCCGCTCTTGTAGTGGTTGGCCGACGCCCCTTGTAAACGGGGGGAACTTGTTTCCCCCCGTACCGTCTGTAGTGGTGCGACGCCCCTGTACGACTGTCCGTACCGTACTGTATGGTGCGACGCCCGCTGTACCGACTTCCGTACTGTCTGTGTGGTGGCGTACCGGACTGTCCGTACTGTCCGTACTGGTCTGTAGTGGGTGGCGAGCCCCTGTACGGACTGTCCGCTACCTCGTGTTATGCGTGGCGACGGCCCCTGTACGGACTTCCGTACCGCTCTGTAGTGGTGGCAGACGCCCCTGCTACGGACTGTCCGTTTAAACTTCTTGTAGTGGTTGGGCGGGGACGCCCCTGCTACGGACTGTCCGTACTTGCGTAGTGGTGCGACGCCCCTGTACGGACTGTCCGGCGTACCGTCCTGTAGTGGGCGACCCCTGTACGGACTGTCCGTACCGTCTGTAGTGGTGCGCGACGCCCCTGTACGGACTGTTCCTACTGGCTGTAGTGGTGGCGACGGCCCGCGGTACGGACTGTCCGTACTGGCTGTAGTGGTTGGCGCACGCCGCCTGTACGCGACTGTCCGTACTGTCTGCTAGGTGCGTGGCGACGCCCCTGTCGGACTGTCGTACCCGTCTGTAGTGGTGGCGACGCCCCTGACGGACTGTCCTACTGTCTGTAGTGTGGCGACGCCCCTGTACGGCACTGTCCGTATGGCTGTAGTGTGGCGACGGCCCCTGCCTCTCAGCCGGCAGTCTCGGTGAATCACCACAGCTTCACTCCGCCTCCAGGCGGCAAACGACAAATTGGAACGCAGACGCCGAAAAGAATCACCGTTTGGTCGGAAAGGACGGCGCAGCCATGCAGTTAACATTCCGGCCTGAGCCAGTTCACCTTAATGTACGAGAGCATTTCGCGAGCCAGCTCGCCTGCCACCAGGCATTAGTCCGGTTCAGGAGTCTCGGAGAGCATTGATACAGATTGCTGGCGATACTTTTGCTTAATGACCGCCAGTTTTGGCGAAGATTGGTCGCGTTTTAGCGAAACTGTACAGTGAGTGCAATTTGAAGCCGTGCTCTATGCATTACGTAGTGATGTTCATATTTCATGAGTGCTGCACCTGCAGAATGAAATTACAAAGGTCATTGTGTGCAAGGTTCTTCATTTGAAGCCGAAACTTACAGTCACATTAAATATGAAGCGTCGTATCGCAAGCACAATCGCATTAAACTCACGTATATGTCGGTTAGATTAGATAATTTAAAAATGAGTTCTGAACGTGTACCGGCATATTAAACATGTAACATTATAGCATCATATAGGTCAGTTTATCATTTGTATAGTAAGATTATATGGGTCAACAGGTCGGTAGTTTCGTGGTTGTTGCAATTCTATGTGATTTGCCATTACCATTCCCATAGTATATTACATAATTTCATAATCTGTATATCAAGACCGTCGCAGTCATGGTCGGTTGTTGCGGTTATAGTCTGCTTCATAGTCTGCTTCGCATTACATTGCAGGGGCGAAGCTTCTCCAAAAAAGTTGGGGGAGGCTGAGCCGGGAAAAGTCACTTAAAGTACCATCAAAATCCACAAAATACAGATTTCTCCCCGGATTTGACCCACTTCCTCGTCCAAGTTGGGGGGGGGGGGGCTAAAGTCCCCCAACTGAATAGAAAACTACACCCCTGCATATATGTAATTATTTATCTGCTGGCTGACATAGGCATTTTGCTCTGTCGGCCGTCATTATCGGTTGTGAGTTCTACTCGGCCGTCATTATCGGTCGTGAGTTCTACTCGGCCGTCATTATCGGTTGTGAGTTCTACTCGGCCGTCATTATCGGTTGTGAGTTCTACTCGGCCGTCATTATCGGTTGTGAGCTCTACTCGGCCGTCATGATCGGTCGTGAGTTCTACTCGGCCGTCATTATCGGTTGTGAGTTCTACTCGGCCGTCATGATCGGTCGTGAGTTCTACTCGGCCGTCATTATCGGTCGTGAGTTCTACTCGGCCGTCATTATCGGTTGTGAGCGGCCGTCATTATCGGTCGTGAGTTCTACTGCTTCAAGAAAAGTGCTGCTAAAGGCATACTCATAGGTTAGAGAAACACAAATGTGATATCGGACCGTAAATATGGTGGGCTTGCTTTTGGTTACTTTTTATTTGTTTTCACATTTTTCTTGATTTGTATTTGATAAAATTGATGATGATGATGTCGATGGTCTGCTCTAATCGATCCTGGCTAGTGACTCAGCGCTCCTGAATCTATGATGCGCATTCAACAATAACGATTCCTACAGTTTGCGACAGGTGGTGGGCCGTGTGTGAAAGATCGATTGTCAGCAATAAGCGATCATCGTTGTGTGAAAACAATGGTTCACTTCAAAATAACAACGTGTCTGTTTTTCGTCAAAGCCGAGGTAACTGTTGTTGAGGTAGCTCTCGTTGAGGTAATTATATGTTCATTGCTTGAAGTCCCTTGTAGGCCATTGCTGTGCTTTGCGGCTTTTACACTGCTAGAGGCTTGTATGGAGGTATAGAAGGTCATCCTTCGGACATCCTGTCGCGACTCACGGCACTGATCTGTAATTTGTGCGCATATTGTAAGTCATACACCCAGTGTAGCGATCTGTATGTGTTCTGTATGAATGTTCCCTAATTTCGTCTGCTATCAGTCAATCAGTTAATATGACTCGGCCTGTTTCCTAAGTCTTCTGCAGCGACATAAAATCAGCAGATATGCTTCTCTCGTATATACATTGTTTCTTTGTCGTTGAAATGTCACAGCCGTCGCTCCCCTGGTAAGCGAGAATAAAGAACTATCTCACTGGCAGAGGCCGGCTTCATATTCAGATAACTCAGGGGTTAAGTGACATTGGGATGCGAATTATGCAAGGACAGAGCGGCAGAAAGCAGCGCTGTGCCGTTTATATTGCTGCTAGATGTCAGCACTGGCATTTCACACCCGATCAGCCCTCCGCTGACGCAAACAGAGACGGATATATACGATTGTATAATTATATGCTTCATCGTCAGGTCCACTTCGATGCCATGTACTAGCTCTGCATTCGCCAAGGCCATTTTATTAAATTGGAGCTCGTCCTTGAACGTAATGCTGATGCATAGTATTATAATATATATAATTATGTATAATATAATAATATATATATATTTTGAGCAAAAAGGCGAAACTGGTATTTATAAATCCCTTTTTGTTCTTTCCAAATATAAGGTTCGTGCAAAATTTCGCATTTGTGAATGCAGCTTATTTTACTTTTTTCGTATAATGGCTGCGCGCGTTGCAGTGGGACCCCGGTCGCGCATCATATCCCGTTAACAACGAGCGAGATGTGATCGAGACTGTTACAGATTTGATAAAGGCGCCTAAATGTGACTCCAAAAATACGTGGAGCGTATTGACAAGTTCTGAAAGGAAAACAGACAGTGTGTAGAGAGGTTCTGCCACATTTTCACGACAACATGGTAAATATTTTAGATCGTCAGGAGTTTTGAGTAAACCAGGTACATAGTTTTAAAACCACAATATTAGTATTATTAGTATAAATCACAAGACAAAACAATATTTATTTACTGTAACTACCTGGCTCCAAATGGGCTCTTTTGAAATTAATCGCTTCGTATTTCATCAGGTGGGTATTCATCGGGTGGGTATTCGAGCCCGCGATTGCTGCATTTTACCAGTGCCGCTAACCACTCTGCCGCTATTGCAACACAATTTAGCCGGGGAAATCAGCACTATATACTTGAGAAAGGGTGAGAGAAGATCAAAACTCCAATGTAGTGTAGGTTTGATGGAAGATAACATCCATCTTTGGTCACAAACAATATTTTAGATCACATTCACAATACCATGACGGGTAAAACATTGTGAACAAATAGATGTCAATGTAATGCAGTTAAATGCAAAGCACAAGTTTGCATATCAAGCGAAGATTGTATGAGGAAACGATAGCAAGCAAAAGCTAGAAAGCGCCAAAGTGTGTAACCGTCATGACAAAGCGATACATCGCAAAAGTTACACACTTTGTCCGCCCCCGTAGCTCAGTGGGAGAGCGCTGGTCTTCTGACCTATCTCAGTAGTGGCAGCCTGGGTTCGAGTCGCTTCCGGCGCTCGGCTATTTGCTCCTGGACTGGGATGGCTAGCGGCCGGTGGCAGCGGTCGCACTCAGGCCAGGTGACGTCAGCGAGCGGGGCGGGACGCGGTGGTCCTAGGTATGTCGGGCACGTAAACTTTCGTCTCTAAATTCTGCCGGCCAACAGGAATGCGGCGATCGGTGGCTGAGGTCAGGACAGCGCAACAGCTCTGCTTAGCGCGGGTCCTGACCTCGGAAAGCCATCCATACAGAAAATTCGGACTAAATTTATAAAAAAGAAAAAAAAGTGCATAACAAAAAAGTGCGCATTGGAGCCTGAGCTTAAAAGTGTTTATTCGGATTGCGGTAATACCAGTCAGTTTTAGTGTGTGCTATAAACCGAGCACTCCGACCACTTGGACAGGATTTTCGCGTCGCAGCATCGTTACAACTTCATTTGATAACGGCATAATTATCGAAAAGACAAATAAATATGCTTTATGCATGGACAGCCACTAGGCAGAGACAAGGCACTGTTTCAGCGAGCGTTGATGTTAATAAATAATGAATCTTCCTACGTCGCCTTCTCTCCAATTCAATGAATAACTAAAAAGAGTCTAATTTGTTCGTGGGCTGGACAGAATTGGCTGTGTGTCTTATGCGTCCTTATGCACGGTCTGTCAATATTCTGCTCTGAATAACTCAGTACAATGCTTCTCTTTTCCTTTTTTGCTCCTGATGCCGCTCCACGAGTCTCGCGGGTATGGATTTTTGCCGTCGGCGTATTGTTCCAACTTTGACAGAACAGATTACATGTTGTCATTCCTTCCAGCCAAAGGCATTGCTGCTGTCGAGTAGCATATTGCTGCACCTTTGCGACAATGCGTTTTCGTGCGAGGAGGCAGTTTTATTCGGCTTGTTTACGCCTGAGCCAACCCTGGCGACGCCCGCAGCTGCCGATTCAAACTGTATTACAGCACCCATTCAGCTGGTATTAGTACCCATGCAGCTGGGAATTCGATAGTGATGTCAAATTGTCTGATGGTGTGTTGGAGACGGCATATGTCTTGTGGATATATGGCCGACCATCAGTAATTTCATGAACATAATTACTAGCATGTATTTTCTCTGCGTTATATCAAATCAAATAATTGTGCTGCGCCTCTCTCTCTCTCTCTCTCTCTCTCGTCGTCTCTCTGTGCGGTTTCGCTTTCGGCTCTCCTCCACTCTCTCACTCTCTGCTCTTTGCTGCTCTTGCTATCATTGCTCTCTTCTCTTATCTTTCTCTTTTCTACATCTTTCTCGTCTTTCTCTTTCTTCTCTTTGTCTCCTCTTTCTTTTCTCTTTCTCGTCTTCTTCTTTCTCTCTTTCTCTCTTTCTCTCTTTCTCTCTTTCTCTCTTTCTCTCTTTCTCTCTTGCTCTCTCGCTCTCTCGCTCTCTCGCTCTCTCGCTCTCTCGCTCTTTCTCTTCCTCCCCTTCCCATCTTTCCCTCTTTGCCTCCTTTCCCTCCCTGTCACCCCTTCCGTGCCGGAGAGGGTGCCGCCCGCTGACGCGTGTCCCCGTCTCCTGCTGTTTCAGCCAACACGTCCACCTGGCTGACGGTGACGTTCACCGTGGAGCGCTACGTCGCCGTGTGCCACCCGATCCGCGGTCAGGTCTACTGCACCGAGTCTCGTGCCAGGAAGATGATCTGCGTCGTCTATCTGCTCTGCTTCCTCACCTCTCTCTCCACGCCATTCGAGTGGGAGATCAATGAGGAGCTCAATCCTATGGTGAGAATCTGCCGGGGGTGGAGGGGGGAGGTGATGAACATGCAGGACAGAGGGGAGGGTAGTGATGATACCAACAGGTGTTAGGTGTGGCGGATGGTTGTCTGTGTTCCCGTGGGCTAGAAGCAGTGGAAGGGTGAATATGTTTTATTTTTCGACTGGAACGACTTAGGTGATTGCCACGGTAGCCGTTTTCACGATGGCTTATTTTTTGCGCGAAATGTTTTAAAACATTTTAAAATGTTTTAAAATGTTTTAGTAGTAGCCACTTTCATGATGGACTAATTTGCGTAAAAATGTTTTAGCCTCGCCCTATACGGTCCCGTAGGGCGAGGCCAAAACATTTTTTTGCAAATTAGTCCATCGTGAAAGCGGCTACTTTTAAAACATTTTAAAACATTTTAAAATGTTTTAAACATTTCGCGCAAAATAATCCATCGTGAAAACGGCTACCAGCCGTTTAGGTGATAGGAATAGGAATAGGATAGGATAGGAAGGGCTATGAGGTCAGTGACGAGACGACAGGAATTATCCTATATGGAAATGAGTTGTGTTGGTCTGGGATTGTTGAGAGGGCGAGCTGAGTGCAGAGCTATGCAATTTTGACATGATGCAATAGCTGACTAGCATTGTAGTTGGCAACTGTATGTCTCTTAGAAGCTCTCGTCGATTGTAAGTTTGGTGAACGTCTCAGTCAGATTTGAGACGACGGAGATAAACACATAGGGTCTGTTCCAGTCGCTCCTCAGAAAAAAGATGAGATTAGTTTAGAGGAGGTTGGATGAACGCTGATTTGCGTCGCCACGGAAACAATTTTTGATGAAATATCAGCTGTTTGTAAGCATATCAAGAATACCGGTCTGATAACTGGACCCACAAGAAATGAAATATATAAATACATGTCTGATACCTAATTTCGTAAGTACCCATGGGAAAATGAAATAAAATTAAATTTATCAGCAC
>VOPJ01002237.1:0-10228 GCA_014673585.1 Semibalanus balanoides
ATATCTTAAGTCAGAGTGAGCCAGAAACGACTACAGCTATGTCAATTGAGTCCATCTTTTCCGGGGACAAGAGCAACCAAAGAGCAGCTGTCCCAAGTCAGAGTAAGTCAGAAACAACTGAAGCTATGTCATTTGAGTCCATCTTTTCCGGGGACAAAAACGACCAAAAAGCTGATATCTCCAGCCAAAGTGTGTCAGACCGAACTAGAGCTATGTCATTTGAGTCAATCTTTTTTGGAGAGAAGAATGACCAAAGAGAAGCTACCCCGAGTCAGAGTGAGCCAGGAACGGCTACAGCCATGTCATTCCAGGCAATCTTCTCAGGTCGTAAGAACGCCCAAAGAGCAACACTCCCAAGTGCGAGTATTTCGAAGGCACCCGTAGCTTTGCCATTCGATTCAATCTTCTCTGGTGACAACAGTGACAAAAGACAAGCTCCCTCAAGTCAAAATCCGAAAACGAACACAGTCCTATCACTTGAGTCAATCTTATTTGACGACAATGAAGATCAGACAGAAATTCTCTCAAGCCATAGCGGAGCCGACTTGCAATCTTCCCCCGTATCTCCGAACTCCTTACGCCATTTTTCCTCGACCGCCCGAAAGCCAAACGTTTTGTCGAGCAGCCTCAGAGCTATCGACAAGAGTCCCCCTGCCACTATTGCTGCCTCCCCAGTGAGCGATCGTCCACTGACGCTTCTCCCTGACAATAAAGACACCCTGGATGCCGCGGAGCTCCTCTCCATCGCTCTCCTGCTGCGGAGCTCCAGCGTGCTGCCTGCCGGTGAACTGAGTCTGACCGTCTGTGGTCACGCTGGCCCCCTGCAGCGACCGCTCGCCGCCTGGCCAGGCACCAGTCGCGTCTACGTCTGCGTCAACTGCACGAACGTGTTCACGGCCGACCTGCTGCGTGACCAGGCGGCCTCGGTCCACGTGCTGCTCGCCGGCGACGGCTGCACGTTCCGACCGCCTCCGGGGATGATGGAGGCGTGGGCGCGGAACGCCGTCCTCCTGCTAGGCGCCGAGCTGCCCTGCGCCGCGCTCATGGCAGAGACCCTATTCCAGCGGGTGGCGGACACAATCTGTCTGGAACCCACAGGCCGGCTGCGCAGGAGTACGTACGGCCGCAACGGTGTTTTCACGCTTGGCTTCTGGAGCCCAGAGGGTGGTCTCCAGCTAGCGGACACGCGCACCGCTCGGCGGGCGAACGGCCACCTCATGGCTGACGGTACCGAAATGCGCGTGGCGTACATCCGACTGACCAGCGGCCTGAGTAGCTGCGTGCCGTCCGCGACCAACAGCACCATCTGCAGCCGCATCACCTACCAGTCGCCGCTCAAAATGCACGCCAAGGTCATGATCGAGTTCAGCGAGCTGGACTTCTACCGCTACCACAACGTCACGCCGCTGTACCTGGACCGGCGCGACATCAAAATCTCGTCGCGGTTCCGGCGCCTGGCCATGTCTAAGGCCGACAAACAGGCGATCCAGATGCTCGTCGACGGCAAGGCGGACATCGTGTGGCCGTTCCGCTTCATCCCCGAGTCGATCCTCAAGTGCCCCGTGTCGATCGTCGACAACAAGGCGCTGCAGGGCATCTCGTTCATCGCCGTGAAGCGGTACGAGCTGGAGATCACGGCGCTGGTGCAGCTGTTCTCGTGGCGCGTCTGGCTCTGTGTGCTGGTGGCCCTGCCGCTGTTCGGCGTGCTCCTGCCGTCGTTGGTGGCCGACCTCGACACGGCGCAGGGCTTCATCGAGAGCATGGCCATGTTGATCGGACAGAGCTCGGGGACGTTGCAGCGCTTTCGTGCCGGCTACCGGCCGTTCGGAGCCATCTGGGTTCTCATGGGTATGATCCTGACGACCGCCTACCTCAGTGACCTCATTGGACAGCTGACCATGCCGAAGATCAACTATCCTCGCAACGCTAAGGAGCTGGTGGAACAGGGCTACCGGATGACGTCAACGGCAATGTTCCAAAAGAGGTTGTACCTGAGGAGCGGTAGCCAGCACAACCGCCAGCTTGGCCGCGATCTGATCGTACAGCCGTTCAAGAAGACGCGCAGCATGATGATCTCCCACAAGCTGGGCATCGGCGCCGACCTGCGCGGCTGCCTGAGCCAGGCGATCCGTCTGATCAACGAGACGGACGGTCTCGTCACCATGGACGACATCCACATCGGCCAGGACAACCTGCTCAGCATCTTCATCGGCCGCATCTTCGCCAAGAACCACCCGCTGGTCGACGCGTTTAGCAAATTTGTCCTGAACACGGGCAACCGCGGTTACGTGTCATCGGACGGCGCGATGGCCGAAACTCGGTTCGTAAGCGAGGAGATCAAACGCAGCGCCTGTCGCCGCAGGTCCCCCGGCTGCAAGAGTCGCTTCCGCGTCAAGCCGCTCGACCTCGTGCGAGTGCAAGGGCCGCTGGCGATCCTGGCGATGGGGCACGTGGTGGCACTTCTGGCGCTGATGGTGGAGGTGGTAACCGCCAGGGTGGCCCGCTGCCGCCAGCCGCGGCCCGACACCGCCTCTGATCCAGTGGAGGAGCTGGTGCCGGGAACCATCGGCAGAGACTGACCGGTGTCCAGGTCCACCGCCGCACCTTGGTGGACCCCTGTCTGACGAGCCGCACCCTGACGGACCCCTGCCTGACGACCCGCACCCTGACGGACCCCTGTCTGACGACCCACACCCTGACGGACCCCTGCCTGACGACCCGTACCCTGACGGACCCCTGTCTGACGACCCGCACCCTGACGGACCCCTGCCTGACGACCCGCATCCTGACGGACCCCTGTCTGACGACCCGCACCCTGACGGACTCCTGTCTGACGACCCGCTCCCTGATGGACCCTTGTCTGACGACCCGCACCCTGACGGACCCCTATCTGACGAGCCGCACCCTGACGGACCCCTGTCTGACGACACTACGTCGCGACTCACAGGACAGGGAGGCTCCCTGTCCAGTGTCCACGGTACAGGCCAGGGGCTCCCTATTGTACAGTAGCACAGGTCCCTGGACAGGGAGGCTTCTTTTCCGCGGTACAGCTGTAAGGCACATTGTTGCACCTGCAGAGAGGTCTGTGACACCTTTACTCGTTTCTCCTGAAGATGATGTGAATATATTATTGAGTGGCTTGATATCGAAAGCAGGTTACGGAGTGTACGAAATAGAGAGCCGCGAAGAGCTAAATGCCCAGAATATGTATTGGCTTACAATAAACGTGTGGCAATACGAGTGTATTGCCTTCTTGAAGGTATTGAGAGGCAAAATATTGTCTGCCAAATATATAGCGCCAAAAAGGTGTTAGCAAATTATCGAGGTGCGAAAAATCGAATGGTAAGATACTGGCAAAATAATCAAAATATTAAGTGGTGAATATTGAGCGTCAAAATATTGCATGACGAGGTATTGAGCGAGAAAATATAGGGTTATGAAAGGAAGTTACAAAATCACTAGTTACTCTCTCTTCATGGCTAGGAAATCTCGAAATGCCCACCAGTGGCACACACGAGTTAAGAGTTGGTAAAATGACGCAGTAATAGAAACAACGGAACATAAGTGTTACTACAAATACTAATTTCCGATGTTGAACCTTTACATATTAGTCTCTTAATTAGGCATGAGCTAAAACTTGTGCGGGTTATATTTTGCAATATTTTTCATATCTGCACGACATTTTAATTCTTGTCATTTTAATATTTATCAGTCCATATCGCTCATTTTCCCCCCTTTCGCATTGTGCCACTCAGTATTTTGCCACTGGGTGATTTATCATTCGATAATGCATGACGCGACACTCAGGATTTTCAATACTTTGCTATTCAATACTGTGCGATTTATCATTTTGTGTCTTCGATGTTTTGCGGACATGAAGTTGTGCCTCTTTAACACAAAATTTAGTTATTATTTGAAATCGACAGTCGAGATCAAAATATGTTGATTTACCACTTTTTGCATATAAACATTCACAACGAAATATATTTGAAGTTAAAGTTGATAAGGGTCTCTTGCTTATAACAGTCAGTACTCACAAGTACTTGGTAACGAGTTCACTCTCCGAGCTCAAATTATCTGATATCCTGCTCATATCCTGCCTACGCAATGATATTTATTATGAAGGCATATCATATGTTTTTTGCACTCTGTCTTTTATCAATATGTGCCAAACTTCTACGTACAATCAACAAACATTTGAAAAAGTGCATTGAAATCGGCAGTTAATCTAGGCACCGGACAGCGACCTATTAGTGTTCTCGACTTACTTGTTTGTTTTTAAAGGGATGTGTGCGTACTCACATGGTCTGTGGAGTTGTTGACACTAGTCTGTATTAACATAGTTTTTCTGAATTTTAGCCATGTACTGCATTTCCAGAATCACTTTAGTTGCTGGATATTCCATATCGCCCAATCACATTCTGGGCGAATATTAATTATCAATAGTCGCCAGAGAGCTTTCGCACTAGAAGCAGTTGCTCTAAATTTACAACGCTAGATATATTGTTAGCTCTGACCAGTGCGCCAGTATAGGTAACATTTTCGCTACTCTGTTTATAGTGACGATCGTTTTGAAACAAAACAAATGCAAAACAGAAAATAAGGTAAAAATTCAACTAAAGGGGCTCCAGACGTGAATTTTATCGTAACCAATAATCAAAGCAGTAGCGTTCTTTTACGTGTAATATAAGAATGTAGTTTACATTTCAAAAAGAGTAGGCACATCATCCTTTATGAAAGGGAGTACTGTTTTTTTACACGAACTTTTAATAAAAATGTACTTAATCTAATACATTACAATGCACACATGAAACATTTATCTGAACCGTTTTCCCATAATCAATCAATAAACGTTTCAGACAAACCGTGATGCATTCGGCGGATTAACTAGGCTCGGATGGCGACGTATTTAGTGTTTGCGATTTGCTGAAATGTATTCAACGTTGAACAGATTGATGCAAAAGCGCCAGATATGTCGCGCACCCGAATCCCATAAGTGGTGGGAAAACACTGCTCATGAATTCTGAAGTAATCATATGCGCTTGCTTTTAACTTCACCCAACTGCCAACTTTGAATAAGGGAATAATTTAATTTCATTCTTAAATGTAGATCACATCATTTTAATACCTTGACAGTAGCCAGAGAAAGTGTTGCTATGAAACAAAATGTATCTATTTCTTCTTAATATTTTCGTTTGACACTTTGACTATCAATATTTTACCACTCTATGTTTTGTATTGAGCCGTGCGGAGAGGGTCAGCGCGCTGGAAATGGAGAAATGTTAGGTATTTGTACCGCGATCCCTTCCGCTAACGGTATTTTACGCGATCAACACAAAAGAGTGTACAAATTATTGGACCTGCATCGACGGCAGACCATCAACCCAAGTTGAACGGATCGCGTGTTCTGAATTGCCTGATTGAATAGCTGTGCTGTCACAAGAACTTGTGAATGGTATAAGGTAACAGCTTTCTCCAATATGGAACGAGAGTAGACAAATTATATTTAGTTATAACTATTATATTTGAATTGGGTGATCGTTCTCAGAACTATTTGTTTCTCGCAAATTTGAAGTCATTTAGGCTTAATAAGTATGTTCTCTAGCCGTAATGTTATGCACTGAAAATTATATAAAAATGCCCTTTCCCAAAATTGTTCACTGTCCTTATAAAATGTGTATTAGTCATGAACATATTGTAGACAAAGGTTTAAATAGTGGATGCATTTTAAACGTAATGCAGATATAGATATGGGACGCATTTTAGATGTAATGAACCTAGGCATAAACTAGTAATTTCAGACGGAGTGTATAAATAATGGACGCATTTTAGACGCCGCATTTAGGATGTATTTTAGGCACATTCAAACTGGTGATTCATTGACAACAGCGCACAGTTCAAAGTAGGTATCAGCTCACCACACATCACTGCTATTGCGAAACAATGAGTAAAGCCTTCCAAAGCAAATTTCTATTGGTATTCGTTAGCACACCATGATTATTGAACAAAATCGCAGTGCACATTGCGCCATACGGAGCTGTTGCCATCAGCGCACGCCCCGTGATAGAAAGACACGTGATAGAAAGACACGTGGAAGACGCCTCGTGATAGAAAGACAGCGATACAGCGCTGACACAAACAATATACAACTTGACACATAGAACACATCTCGGTCTAGACTCTAAGACATCCTTGAGCTGTCAGCATGGTGATCGGACAATCGCTGCTCGACTCCGGAACACAGTGATTTGTAGCGCTGCAGTACCGGATTTGATTGGATGGTTACCTGCTCCAAAAGCTCGCCACGAGCAGGACAGAACACAAACGCCGCATATTACCCATCATCTGTCTCTGCACGTTCGACTGCGACACTAGTGATGTCCGTATGAGCTGTCGTCGTAATAGTCGTTGTAGTCGTTGTAGTCGTTGTGTCCGTAGTCGTAGCTGGGCTGCTGGTAGCCATAGCTGGGCTGCTGGTAGCCATAGCTGGGCTCGTGATGGCCATAGCTGGGCTCATGATAGCCATAGCTGGGCTGGTGGTAGCTCTGCTGGTGGTGGCCATAGCCGGACTGGTGGTGGCCGCGATGTTTTTTGCCGCCGCCCAAGTTGAAGAAGAAGGCATGCGTGACGGCGATCAGCGCCAACAGGAATACAACCTGAAAAGCATACATCCGTCATCTCGATGGAACGATCGGTAACGATCAATGTGAGACTTAGGAGGCATGCAGCGAAACTTTGCTGACTTAGTATGGGGAGGTGGAGACGATTTGGCGACAACTAGCCCAATTTCACCGGACTAGGTGCAGTTATCTACGGTTGTGTATTTACTCGAAGGCGTAATGGTTTTACGGTGGCAGCCTTATGCACGAATTGATACGCACAGTATGTAAGGTTATTGTGGCAATACAGTATTACGCACCTGATAATTTGATATTTTTAGAAACACTATGCGGTTGACGGAAAATGTAAGGTATATAAAGTAATGTGACCCGCCCAACGCCATTTGAAGTCAGGCATTACTGCAACACGCTCTAAGTGGGCACTCGTATACCTCCGCATCGTATCGATTGCTGTCTTAATAGATGACTGCTGAACACGGCAACTCGAATCAAATGCAAAAATGTTGATATTAATTTTACGAAAACAAGGTGACGAGATAGCCGTTCGATTTAATCGCGTCGCAGTAAAATACTAAACGAACTGAGATACATCAAGTGATTATCATTCGTTTAGGAATGACGGCGATTTCGTCTTGGCGTTTGAAGTTTGCTTGCAACGTTCAGCTGGGAATCAATAATTTAAGTTAAGCATTAAAGTTCGCTCGAAGAAGCTTTAACAAAAAAATATAGTTTCATTTTTTGGCAACCAAATAACCGACGAGATCCTATCACCAGTTCAACCTAAACGTACAACACAGACCACGGCGACTGCGCTACACAGTGACGTCAGCCTCGGAGCTCGGACACGAGCACTCACTGCTCACGTCAGACCTGCCTACCTTGAGCATCATGGCGTCAGCTGGGACTGGTGCGGCGTCAGCGGAGAGACAGAGGAGACCACTGGGTGGCAGCTGTGCTCGACTGAATGCTCTCACCGGCCCACCCTCGCTGCCTTTATACCGCGCCTGGTGAGGTGAGCGGGGTCTGACAGGGGTGTCCCGCGGCACTGCAGGGCCGCCACCGGTGACCCTGGGGTCGTGAGATCGTCCTGTCTACTGGCCCCGGGAGAGGTTGCACATGAGCGTGACTTGTGGAAGATCTGCATCTGCTTGGGGTCAATCTGCTTCCACATTCTATGTGGCTACTACGGCGCCAAGGCGATGAATGAGCTTGAAAATCGATACATGAATGAGTAGATACATGCATGATACATGAATGATACATATGATACGTGAATGATACATGAATGAAGATCGATACATGGTACATGAATGAATGAGCTTGAAGATCGATACAAAGTAAATGGGCTCGTAGACATGCTTCTATAAGCAAAACAAGATTGTGGGCTGCAAGAGAAGGATAAAGTCGGGAATCGTTGAGCTATGCTTTTCCGCATTTATTCTAACATTTTTGCTGATTAATGCAAAAAGGTAAAGGCAAGAAAAACAGCCGTGGCATTTTTTGCGCTGACTGAATTCCAGTGAGTCTATAATATTTATTTATTTTGGAAATATTACCGACAGAGTAACTCAAGTCAATATTCAGCCTTAAATTAATTGCCAATCTTAACGACAAGTATCTTACTGAATGAAACGCTTATGTTGCTCCATGGCATGCCTCGCGTCCATGTTCACAGGAGCTTTACCATTTCAAACCGGAACACTCACCATGGGCATTGGGCAACCACTGCTCGAAACAATAACTCACATTTCGGACAATGTTGTCCAGGGCGTAATCGCAATAGTAACAACTCTTGACACCGGGTGGTTTTCAATGACATCGAGCGGATCCGATTCCCAATCAGACTCAGTTCGAGTGTCATCGATCATCATCCGACCCGATATTTATTATTCTCTAACTGCAGAGAACTCACCATGGGATGGCAATCCACGTAATAGGACAGAGGGTTTCAAAGCGAATGGGCAGCCCGCCGTTACACCATGCGATGACGAGGACCTTTTTATTATGCAACCCCACGTTTTCATTCTGTCTGCAAATCAGTTTTCGGATAGCATCTAATCTGCTACCGAGCATATATTAAGTGTCCTCTGATAATGAAGGAGATCTTTCAGTTACGCGATTGCCAAGGCCAACTTATTTGATTGTCAGGCCAGGCTTAAGTTCTTTCATACGCGATGCGAAAGCCAACTTTACTATTTTGATCAGGCGCACCTAAACGGTGAAGGCTGCTTATGCAAGACATGTTTATTTCGGCTTTGTAGGCTCCCGCGTTAGGTGCCGAGAGACGTAATGTTGAAGAGTGGGTGTAAACTAAATTAAACATTGGGAACTTCTGGAAATTGTTGTATTTTTATTGACGCTTGATAAGTGATGCTAAGTCACCTATGGCTCATTCCACGTCAAATCGCTCACAACAAATCCCATCCCTACGGTTTGATGAAAATCGGTACACCTGTAGTGTCAAGCGAAATAAACATACACATCAGCTTTTTGCTCCAGGTCATATTCAGAGGTCAGCCAACGTCACGATTGTTTTTAACTTTACATCAATCAAACGCTTATATCTTCTGTACTAACGGACTCAGCGGAATACAACTAATATCGAATACTCCACAGGGTTGGACTTTTCTGGAAAAGGGGTAGAAATCACGTGTCCTCAATGATATTCATCATCATCATCATCATATATTTAGGATTCATCCAATACATGGTTTTTCACGAATTTCCAACGTTGCAATTTACCAGCTCGGTAACACAACAATATACATAAACATTATTCATCGCTTAGGGCACACACTGTCACAAGGGGCTCAGTTCTAAGTTTTAATTACATGGCTTCAACCTACATTTCGCTTAGAAAATACTAAACTTGGAGGCATCTGACAGACACCGGCAGCTGGGGTTCCCATGCCCGCGTAGCACGACACAAAAAGGAGCGCCGCGCAAACTCCGTTCTGACTCTGGCAACTTCCAATATTTGACCTGACGAGATGAAAATAATACAATATATTTGTATATAGGCTGCCTGCTCGTAACTAGCCCAAACCAAGCACAATAAATGCACGTGACATCCTCTAATAACGTGCAAAAAAGAATGGGAAGACTATTTAACTTTTTGAGATACCGCTCTTTAATAATGGCAAAGAAGTGAAACGGGACAATATCCCGAAGCTACTTTCATGTCATAATTTCTATATTTTTTCCCTGATTGACGTCAAATTTGGTGGGTAGCTTTTGTTTAATTAGTTCAATCACTCCCCGGTTTTCAGCTTGACCTGACCTCGCATGACCTAGCATGACCTGGGAAAGTAGATAGCCCACAGATACGTATTACCTATAATTAACACGGTGTTTTATAGATGATGAAGAGCATAACACATATGTACAGTTGCCGGCAGAAGTATCGCTACCCGCTGGCTGGCGCCTGACGAACACTCGAGCGGTAGGCTGTGCCGCGTCACACCTCGGGTCGCTCAGCCAGTCCATTCCGACCGCCACAGTGACACGGCGAGTTAAGTTTATGAAGCGTATATATTTCATGAAAAACGCACGACCATCTGACGTAGATATATATATGACGTGGGCCGGACCGCCGGAGGGTCACTATG